>CAUYON010077489.1:0-56710 GCA_963573935.1 Arctocebus calabarensis | reverse complement strand
ATCAAAACAGCATGGTACTGGCACAAAAACAGAGAGGTAGATGTTTGGAACAGAATAGAGAACCAAGAGATGAATCTAGCTACTTACCATTACTTGATCTTTGACAAGCCAACTAAAAACATTCAGTGGGGAAAAGACTCTCTATTTAACAAATGGTGCTGGGTGAACTGGTTAGAGACCTATAGGAGGCTAAAACTGAACCCACACCTTTCACCATTAACTAAGATAGACTCTCACTGGATTAAAGACTTAAACTTAAGACATAAAACTATAAAAATTCTAAAAGAAAGTGCAGGGAAAACTCTTGAAGGAATCAGCTTGGGTGAATATTTTATGAAGAGGACTCCCCAGGCAATTGAAGCAGTATCAAAGATACACTACTGGGATCTCATCAAAGTAAAAAGCCTCTGTACAGACAAGAACATAGTAAGTTTAGCAAAAAGACAGCCCTCAGAATAGGATTAAATATTTGCAGGTTATGCCTCTGACAAAGGTTTAATAACCAGAATCCACACAGAACTCAAATGTATTAGCAAGAAAAGAACAAGTGATCCCATGTCAGGATGGGCAAAAGACTTGAAGAGAGACTTCTCCAAAGAAGACAGGCGCACAGCCTTCAGAAATGTGAAAAAATGCTCACCATCCTTAATCATCAGAGAAATGCAAATCAAAACTACTTTGAGATTATCACCTAACTCTAGTAAGATTAGCCCACATAACAAAATCCCCAAACCAGAGATGTTGGCGTGGATGTGGAGAAAAGGGAACACTTCTATACTGCTGGTGGGAATGCACACTAATACGTTCCTTTTGGAAAGATGTTTGGTGTACACTTAGAGATCTAAAAATTGACCTTCCATAAGACATCTGTACTAGAATATTCATTGCAGTTCAATTCATAATTGCTAAGTCATGGAAGAAACCTAAGTGCCCATAGATCCACAAAAGGATTAATAAATTGTGGTACATGTATACCATGGAATATTACGCAGCCTTAAAGAAAGACGGAGTCTTTACCTCTTTCATGTTTATATGGATGGAGCCGGAACATATTCTTCTTAGCAAAGTATCTCAAGAATGGAAGAAAAAGTATCCAATGTACTCAGCCCTACTATGAAGCTAATTTATAGCTATCGTATGAAGGGTATAACCCAGCTATAACACAAGAATATGGGGAAAGGGGCAAGGGTAGTGGAGGAGGAGGTTGGGGAAGAGGGTGGGTAATTGGTGGAGCCACACCTATGGTGCATCTTAGAAGGGTACCGGCGAACCTTACTAAATGCAGAACACAAATGGCTTCATATAATAACTGAGAAAATGCCAGGAAGGCTATGGTAATCAGTTTGATGAAAATAGTTAAGATTGTATACAAAATGAGCACATTGTACCCCTTGATTGCACTATTGTACACAGCTATGATTTAATAATAAAGACAATAAAATTAAAAAAAAACAAGATCGTGGCAAACAGAATACAGTAAAACATTAAAAAATTATACATCATGATAAAGTGTTTTTATTCCAGGAATGTGAGGCTGATTTAACATACATAAATTTATAAATGTAATTCACCACATAAAGTGAAAATTAAATCAAAGACCAAAAAAAGAAAAAAAAGAAAAAAATCTATTAATGAAGTAGAAGTTCAAAACAAAATTTAACAATAATACAAAAGTAATAACATCATAAAGTTATTACTTTAGACAAGTTTCTAAAGCATGTTTTGTACTTTTTCAGATTATAAGTATTCAGACTTAACACTAGTGAAAAACTTTCTGGAATTCTAAAAATAAAGAGCACTAAGAAAATATCTCATTCAAGAAACTGATAAGGGTTTGCTTCTGAGGAAGAGAAGGTTGGAAGGAGAAAGAATGTGTCCATAATTATTGTGATTATTAAAAAAATAATTAAACCTCATTTGCATATAATACTCTATAAACTTAATTAAAATGAAGATTGTATACATAATAAAGAAGGTGTGTATCTGAAAGTTTGGATGTCATGTAGCTTATGGTAGTTTTCATTTTTTAAAAATTTATGATTAACAAAGAGCATTTTAGGATGAAATTACTATATATTTATGAGAATTAAAATATATTTTAATTAACTCATTTCCACCTTTACATGTACATTTTAAAGTCAATTTTGATCAAATAAATGTGTCATGCTTTTCTTTGTTAACCTGTCTTTTTTCCTAGAGGGTATTAGCTGTGAACTTCATCAAGAAAATTTAGCTCAACTATTCTGCCCAACAGAAGGAAGAAAAGAATGAGCTGGTTTCAATGGTGAATTGTCTCATAAATGAGTTTTAAAAAAACTCATATAAGCAAATAAAAAAAGCACATATATGATTTTTAATCAAACAGAAGAGGAAACATTTTCCAGTTTGTTTTATTAATATAAGATTAGAACGCTTTATTAATATAAGATTAGAATGTCCCTGATATCTAAATCAAGGACATTATAAGAAAAGAAATTTTAAGTCAATATACCTTTGACTTTACATGAAAATATTTTAAACAAATATTAGCAATTCTAATCTGCTTTTATATAAAAATAATAATACATGATAATCAAGTATGGTTTAACAGGATTACTTAAATATTCAAAGAGGAAATTAATGTGATTTATTAGATTAATAAAATAAATAGAAAAACCATAATCATTTCAATATTATTCCAATAGAGGCAGAAAAATATTTTAATAAATGCAGAAAAAGCAAATTAAAAACTCAACACAAATTTGCTATAAAAAGAATCAGCAAATTTGAAATAAAAAGAAATCTCCTCAAATGAGTAAAGAATATCAATGAACCACGTACAAGCTAGCATAATACCTAGTAGTGAAAGCCTAAAGTAATAAAAATTCTGAAAGGAAACAAAATAAAATCTTTTGGGCCTTGTAAAAGGCAAATATTCTTAGATAAATACAAAGCACATAAACCATAAGATAAAAAAAACTGAGAAATTTTAATTCATCAATATTGAAAGTTTTCTCCTGCAAACACATTGTTAAGAAATGAAAAGTCAAGCAACAATGAGACAATACACACAACATATTTATCAAAGTACTTGAAAGATGCAGTCTAGTCAAGATTTTTTTTCTAATCAAGATTTTAAAAGAAATTATCAAAAGCACGGTTGAAGAAACCTTAAAAATTGTTAAGAATGAAGTTTCCATGAAATAAAACTTGGTATTTTCTATTGGTTAAAGTTCTATAAACACTTTTTTTCTTTTACATGTCATAGGAAATTTTAAATATTTTTTATGAAAAATTAGAAGACAAAAATAATCTGAAAGGCAAAGCTATCTGACAGTTTACCATCATATAGCTTAACCTTGGTTATACTCTTCTAACCTTGCAACCAGTTTTCCATCTACTGGTGGCATTTTATTGATTAAAGCCTACAGAACAAGGTGTTAGAAAATGGAATGTTTTTGTCATAGGGATTTCATGAGAAAATTGATTCACCACACCAACATTTTACAGGACCTTTAATCATTTTTCAATATTAAGAATATTGCTTTCTGCATTGGGTGTATCTGGAATTATGGTCAAAATAAAAACATTCAGAGGAATTTTAAAACTATCATGACAACTTGTCATATCCGAATCTAGGACAAATGTCTTTTAAATGATGAAGTACATGTTTTATCCATATTTTATCAAAAGAAACAGAAAAAGTAAGGTAGATACATGGATTGAATTGAACACAGAAGTGTATGACTTTTTTCTTTTAGTCTTTTAATGTGGTAATAACATTGATCCTTCTTCATTACACTAATTAATTACAAATAAGAGTATAAAATCAAGTGGGAAAGAGAGGTAGACAGGATAACCAATAGTGAGAAAGCTGATTCAGATATTGTGACAGTAATTTGTCATTTGATAGTCATTCATATGGAATTAACTCATTCTGCATTCACTGAAAGAGAATTTTATTCAAAGAATAAGCAACTTTGAAACATTATTAGACAGGAAAAACAGATGCTTTGATTATATGACCCTGATATCATATAATTGCATAAACTTTCTCTATGTCTGTTGGATTTTATGAGTTAAGATTTTTCTGTTTCACTAATTTATAATAAAATCAAATCATTCAACTTTTTCCCCCAAGTTTCTTTTTTCTGTAAGCTGGGCGTAAATAAATAATCCTTTAGCTATTTAGTTCAGCAATATATAGTATTTTCAACATAAAACATAGGAGGTTTTCTACTAGAATTTCAAACCATTTTAATAAAATAAATCATATAAGTGCTATTTCCAAATGGCATAAAATTTTCAGCACACATTTATCAGGTTTATATTCAATACTGCTGTACATTAAAATTCAAAAAGCAAACAGTAACATATGAATACTCATGTAATCAGTAAAATTTATATTTCATACTGGAAGAAAAAAAATTATTCAAAAATGTTTAATATTCACTACTAAGAGATGTGCTGACCTCCAACATGATTAACCTCTATACCAGAAAAATGAAAATCCTATTATTCTAATCATCAATGACTTTCTTTAATTAAACAGTAAAATTTTTCAATATAGATACATTAATATACACTGAATCACAGATATTTCTTGTCATATATATAGTTTAATTCAAAAAATACAAAGAAAGTCAACAAATATACTCTGAAAAGTCCTCTTTGTTGTAGAAATATTTCAAATGAAAGTGGACAGAAGCATAAGAGAGACTGAAGTTTGAGCTGATCAGCCTGAATTAAAGTCAGTCATAGTCACTATTTCAGAAATGTTGCTATCCAGAAATACCTAGTTGTATATTTTTAAAAGTGGATCTTTCAAGAAACATTGATATGATTTACTTGCAATAAAACAATACTATATTCCTTTAGAATTTTTGTGTTTCAATTTTTAGAAGAAAACCTTAGGCACAAAGGCAAAAAATAGATTTTTTTACACTAGGTTATAAGTAAAAAAAAAAAAAGCAGCCCCCCAAATATATAACATGATCTTCTGTTTATTGTATATATGTTACATATTATATATATGTATATGTGTGTATATATATATATAAAGATATTTTATGTGAAATTTTAAGGGATACAATTAATATATCTCTTACAAGGAAATTATTTTATATATCTTTTTTTTCTGAACTAAACTTTTTTGAAAACTATAACTATAAACATATAGTATATTTTAAGCCATACAATAATAAAATGCTCAAAATGAGTATTGAAGATTCTTCTATTTTATTTCCCTAGCAAAGCATTAATCTTTTTTTTACACTTAGAAAATATGTAATTGCTTTTATATCAACTGTTTCAAGAAAAAAATGAAATGGTGCCAATTTACCAGATGTCTCACTATATGAGAAATTTTTACTTATTTATAGTTTCATGCCACAGTACATTTATTACTATAGGAATTATATTTTCACATAAAATTCTTCACAGTTTTTAAAAAGTTCTAAGGAATTCTGTTATCATCAAGATG
Source organism: Arctocebus calabarensis (assembly GCA_963573935.1). NCBI lineage: Eukaryota > Metazoa > Chordata > Mammalia > Primates > Lorisidae > Arctocebus > Arctocebus calabarensis. The sequence goes on along the minus strand of CAUYON010077489.1, from coordinate 51,249 downwards.
GCCAACAAGTAGTCTCTAGTTCTCATGCACCCAAAAAGACGGTCACAATAACAAATAAACCACTACATTTAGAAAAATAATTAATAGAGAGTACCAGAGCATATCAAAGGAGTCACAGGAACCCTGGTGGGGACATAATCTCAGCATAGGCCAAAACATCCTCAAGCCAAGATGCCAGCAGCTTTACACTCTTCCTGAGCAGGTAGAGCAATGGAGATGCTCTACCTGCTCTTTCCAGTCACAACTAAGCCCTGAGTCTAGAAGCTTAAGGTGAAGCTATGAACCACCTCCCATAGGAACAGTGCTTTGGCAGAATCATCTCAATGTATCTCTACCATTAACTGTTAAGCCCTGCACACAGACTGGAACTAAAGCTGTTTGCTCCTTCCTGGAGAAACAGTGACTTGGAAGAGGTCTTCCCTTACCCTTTCAGCTGCTGCTTTACTTGTTCTTAGGGGATTGAGCTAGAGCTGTGCACTGTTTCATGAAGAAACACTGCCTTATTAGAGATACTTGGAAAAACTCCAGCTAGTTATCAATGAACCTTGCCCGATGATACTCCAGCTAAAGCTGTACAGTGCTTCAGAGAAATGGGACTTAGGTAGAGCAATCTCATATGTATCTTCCAGTCATTGTTGTACCCTGCCTCTCTCTACTGGAAGTGAAGCAATACCTGGCTTCCCAAGGAAATGGTGTCTTGGCCACCTAGAGCAATCACTCCCTCCCACAGTGCCTGAGCTGAGGTAGTACCACACCTCCCAGAAAAACAAATAGTACCTTGGCTACACAGAGCGATCATGCCTCACTAGTGTCTAAAAAAAGCAGCATGACTCCCATTAAGTGGTGTCTAGGACATCTACAGCAGTCACGCACCACAGTATCATTCTAGAGAAAGTTTCTGGGCCACCCCAAATAGTCAAAACTCTGTCATATTTGGGCCTGAGCTAAGGCAGTAAATTATCTTTGCTGAACTGAAAAGCTGTATATCTCCAGACTGAACTGATATAGTACCCCATTTCCCAGGAAAATAGTACAGTAGATCAGCTGAGTTACTCCACACTATAGGCCAAGAACTCTAGTACCCTGTTTTTTTTGGACCTGGACTAGACATTTTGAGTGTGAGGTACTGAGACACACCTCTCTCCAGGGAGTAGAGTCATTGCCAAGCTGCAATCTGTTCCCCAGGGCTTGAACAACTGAACTCTGCCATTTTGGAGTCCTTGCTGCCATTGAACCCAGCCTTACAAAATATGGGATACTATCAATTTCCATCATTCCAGGGTCTTCAGTCACCACTACATGGTGCTTCATGACCTAGAAACCAGGTTTCTATTAAGATCTATTGGCTTTGGTTACCAAATTCAGTTATACTCTACTCTTCAGACCCAAACTTCCAAAGAACCCCTTCTCTTATAGAACTATGCCAGTACCTTGCCCCCTTAGGGGCAGAATCACAGCTACAACCTTACATCCTGAGCCCAAGCTGGTAGAGAGTGCTTCATTATGACAAGTCTTGGCTTTGTGGAGCAGTCTATGCCCAACTATGGCACAAAGAATGAATATGAACCCTAAGATCTAGGTGCAACAATGTCTGCAACAACCTGAACCTAAGACCCAGGCTCTATAGCCACCTTAGATAACTGCACCTGGATCCCAGCACCATTGCAGTACCACCAGTACATAGCTTGTAGGGTATGTCTCTACATTGTGAAGAAAACCAAATAGAAGGACCCCAAAAGGCTTTGTCACCAAGGACTTGAATAACCTGTTCCACTTTTGCTTTGGACACAAACTTCTATGGCTGAGATTATTGAGATTACTGAGGTATCCACAGTGTCACTGACATTGATTTCAGCTGAAGCAGCTGCATAAAGATTATACTACTGCATCATCTCATCACAGTTATCCCAACCAGCACATGAAAACCAATGTGTAGATGAAAATCTTTCTTTATAAAAGGCATTCTGTATAGCTTAGGAAGGTGATTTTTCTACCAAATACACAGGTATCAATACAGGAACACAAGAAACATAAAAAAAAGAAAGGTTATAAGACACCAACAAAGGAGAAAAATAACTCTAAAAACAGACCTCAAAGAAAAGGAAATCTACAGATTGACAGAAACAGAAATTAAAAATAATAATCTTAGGAAAACTCAGTAAAGCACAAAAAAATACAGTTAGACAGTTCAATAAAATCAGGAAAACATGTATGGTATGAATGAGAATATTAACAAAGTGGTACCTATCATAAAAATAACCAAATAGAAATACTGCAGCTGAATAATTTAGTCAATAAAATAAAAAATACAATAAAGACCTTCAAAAACAGAAGAACAGAAGAAGAAAGACTTTATGAATATGAACATAGGGTATTTATAACTACCCAGTCAAAGCTAAAAAAGAAGTAAGAATAAGAAACAGTGATGAAAGCCTATAGGACCATAAGATACCATTAGGTGAATAAATATTGCTGAAATTACAGAGGAAGAGATGCAAAAATGCATAGAAAACCTTTTTTTAAATTTCAGATTATGAGGATACAAATCATTAAGTTACAGTTTGCATTTCAAGTTGTACTTGAGCACTTCACCCAGCTGATGTGCTGCATACCCTTATGTTGTGGACCTTAGGTGGTAGCACACCAACCCTACCTACTCCCCTTTCCTAGTTCCTACCTCACCTCTTCCTTACATTTGAATTTAATTGTGCTCTTCTCTCATGTGGGCATGCAGTTTTTTTCTCTATTGGTATAATGTTAGTATTGAGTACATCGAATACTTCTTTCTCAATTATTGTGATACTTTACTAAGAAGAATGTGCTTGAACTCCATTGAGGTAAATAGAAAAGATGTAAAGTCTCCACGTTTTATATAGCTAAATAGTATTCTAAGGCATATACCACAGTTTAATAATCCATTCATGAGCTGATGGGCATTTGGGATGATTCCACTTTCTTGGTGATTGTGGACTGAACTGCAACAAACATTCTAGTGTAAATGTCCTTATGGCAAAATATTTTTTTTTTATGGATATATACGTAGTAATGGGATTACAGAATCAAATGGAAGATCTACTTTTAGTTCTTTGAGGATTCTCCATACTTCTTTCCATAGAGGCTCTATTAGTTTTCAATCCCACCAGCAGTGCAAAATCTTTTCCTTCTCTCCATACTCATGCTAGTATCTGCAGCTTTGGGATTTTGTGGTGTGGGTTATTTTCACTGGGGTTAAGTGATATCTTAGGGTGGTTTTGATTTGCATTTCTCTGATGATTAGGGATAATGAGCATTTCTCAAGTGTTTATTGGCCATTTGTCTGTTTTCAGAGAAGGTTCTGTTCAAGACTCTTGCCCTCTTATAAATGGGATTGTTTTTTCGCTCTCTCTTTTTCTTTTGACTAGGTTGAGTTTTCTGTAGATTCTAATTATTAGCCCCTGGTCAGATTTATAGTCTCTGCAAATACTTTCTCCAATTATGAAGGTGTCCATTTGCTCTAGTTGTTGTGCCCTTACCTGTGCAGAAGGGTACTTTTAGCTTGATCATGTCCTTTTTTTTTTTTTCCTGAGGTTTATGTAATTCTCAAGGGGGTCTTCTTCATAAAATCTTTTCCCAGGAAAATTTTGTCAAGAGTTTTTCCCATACTTTCTACTAGAATTTTTAGAAAACCAATTTAATGAAATAAAAGCTAAAAACTTTCCAAGTATTGGAAGAGCTGTGAACACCAAATTCAGGAAGCCCAACAATCTCAAAATATATTCAACTCAAAAATGTACTTTCTGAGCCAAATTCTAGTGAAAATGTCAAAAGCCAAAGTCATAGAATTCTAAAAACAGCAAGAAAAACAAATCAAGCCACATACGAAGAGTATAGCCATTAACTAACAACCAATTTCTCAGCCAAAACCTTACCGATAAGGAGAGAAAGTGGTGATATATTCAAAGTACTAAAAGAAAAAAAAATCAGCCAAGAATGTCTTACCCCAAAAAGCTAAATCTTCAATAATGAAAGAATTAAAATACTTTCGAGACAAGCAAAACTGAGGAAATTCATCACCACTAGATCAGCCATACAGGAAATGCTTAAGGGCCTCCTACATTGGGAAACAAAAGCATAATAACTACCATCCTGAAAATATTCAAAGTATAAAACTCACTGGTAAAACAAATATTTAAAAGTTAGAAAAAGAAAACAAACATCATCCTGACAAGAAAAAAAGAAAAATCCACAATGATAATATGAGAAAAAGAAAAGGAAAATGTATTTATAAAACATTGAAATGATTAACAAAAATGATAGCAGTGAGTCCCATTAAGGTTAACCTTAAAGGAAAGTGAATTAATATCTTCAATTACAAGATACAGACTCACTATGTGGATAATAAAATAAAATAAGACCCACATATATACTACCCTGAAGAAACTCTCTTCCCCCATAAAGACACGGTGAAAATGAAGGGAGAAAACATTCCACTCAAACAGAAACCAAAAGCTATGCTTTTATAAGATGAATAGAGAAAACTATAAAAGGAGACAATGAAGGCTATTATATAATAATGAAGAGATCAAATCAGCAAAAGGATATAACAATTGCAAATGCACATATGCTCAAAATTGGAGCACCCAATTAAAGCAAATATTAATAAATACCATTAATTCCTAACAGACAGATAGTCTCTAATAATAGTTGGAGACTTCAACACCCCACCCTAAGAATTGGACAGATCATCTAGAGAGAGAATCAACAAACACTGAATTCAACCTATGTTTTAAACCAGATAGACTAAACAGACATTTACAAAACATTTCCCTCAATATCTGCAGAATGTTATTCTTTCCATCAGCATACCATTCTTCAGGTCAGACCATAAGTTAGGCCCCAAAAAGCAAGTATCAATAAATTTTTAAAAATAAGAAATTATATCAAGGATCTCTTTTGACAACAGAACAAAACAAGAAATCATTAATAAGAGAAACTTTCAGAAGTATACAAATACATTGAGATTAAACAGGATGCTCTTTAAATGACTGAAGGTCAATGAAGAAATAAGGCAGTAAATTTCAAAATTTTGGAAAACATATGAAAATGAAATATAATACACTAAAACCTATGTAATATATAAAAATCAATATTAAGAGGCAAGTTTATAGCAATAAAGGCCAATATCAAAAATTATTAGAGAAAGACTTCAAAGTAGCAACCTATTGATACATTCCAAGGAACTAGAAAAGCAAAAATAAACTAAACCCAAAATTAGTAGAAGGAATGAAATAATAAAGATTAGAGCATAAATAAATAGCATCAAGACTAAGGAATGTAAAAGGATCAACAAAATGAAAAATTGGTCCTTTACAAAGGAAAAAAAATCAAAAAACTGTGAGCCTGACTAATTAAGAAAGAGAGAAAAAAGACCCAATTAAAATTACAAACAGAATGGCGGCTCCTGTGGCTCAAAGTAGTAGGGTGCTGGTCTCATATGCCGGAGGTGGCAGGTTCAAACCCAGCCCCGGCCAAAAACTGTCAAAAAAAAAAAAAATTAAAAACTGAAGGGTGAGGGGACATTACAACTGATATCACAGAAATACAAACTATCGTTAGGTACTATTATAAATGAGCATACTCCAACAAATTGGAACACCTAACAGAGAAGGATAAGTGGCTAAACATATACAAATAAACACAAAAAGTAAAAAACCTAAATATAACCATAAAATAACCACATCACTAATAAAAACTGTACCATTAGAGAAAAATTCCAGGATCTTATGGCTTCACTGTTGAATTCTATCAAACGTTTAATGAGGACATAATACCATTTTATCAAATTCTTTCAAAAAATAAAGAATTCCTCTAAATTTATTCAATGATCCAAGATTACCCTGATATCAAAAGTAGATAAGGATACACACACACAGAAAATCATAGGTTAATAATATCCCTGATGAATACAGATGCAAAAACTCTCAACAAAATACTACCAACTAAATCCAGTAAGGCAAGCAATATAATAAAAAGATTATTGAGAGGTGGAACAAGATGGAAGACTAGAGACAGCTTCTTTGCAACTAAGTATAATAAAATTGGGGAAAGAAAACTCCAGACACCTATGGTTTGTGGGCTTTACCCAGAAACATCCCTTCGGGGGCACAGGGAGGCAGCGGGATACTTTAGGACCCCAAGAGAAGTACGAGAGCAGTGGAGAAGCAGCAAGTGTTTGTCATCAGTCAGAGGCCTTTGGCTATGGGGGTAGCAGCTATAGCAGTGAGGAGAGTTTGCAGACAGGGAAAGTCTTCCCTGTGGGTTTTTTTTTTTTTACTTTATTTATTTATTTATTTATTTTTGACTTGGATATTTGGTTGAATTACCTTGGAAGACCTTCTGCAAGTGAGCAAGTGACTCTGAACAGCAGTCAGAAGCTGGGACAGTCACCTGGTTGAAGGGAGCTTTCATTGTTTGGCTGTAGGGAGAGCACAGCCATTGTGGGAGAGCTGCCTTACAGGCTTGGCTCCGAATTCTGGTGCACCTGATAAAGCAGCCACTTCTAAAGAGATCTGAGCATCACATCCTTTTCTGGGAAAACCACTGCTTAGCCAACGGACATGGTTGGGAAAAGTCAAGGTGTGTCTATTAAGTGGGCTGAGGAGAGATTTGGGCTCCTAACCTTGTGGAGGTTTGAGGGCAAAGAAGTAAGCAGAGGTTTCCAGTCTCCATCTTATACAGCTGTGTCAGCATTATGATTAGAATCTCACACCCCAGAAAATCACCTATTGCCCAGACAATATTCAGCAAGATATATATAATTATATATAACTATATAACTACATATGTATATATAAAGAGACTTTTTTCTTTTTTTTCCATGAGATATTCAACATTTTATTATAAAATAAGCTTTGTGTTAGATGATTTTGGCAACCATAGGCTTAATGTAATTGTCCTGAGCACATTTAAGGTAGGTTAGGCAAAGCTATGATGTTTAGTAGGTTAGGTATATTTAATCCTTTTTGAACTTTTGAATTTGCAATTTTCTTTTTTTTTTTTATCTTGGCTCATTCTCACTCACATTCTATTTTTTTTAAAGTTTTATTCTTTTATTTTGTGCATTTTTTTATTAAGTCATTTGTACATAGATCCTGAATACATTTATGCATTTAAGGGATTCAATGTGCTGATTATTTGTACAAATTGGAGTGCTTACATCCTACTAACCAACATAGCCTTCACCTATGGAGCATAATGCAAGTACAAGTTGGATCTATCAGGTATAAAACACAAATGTCTTAAAGCTGTAATTGGGTAAATGAGGTGAAGACTTTCTTTTTTAATTTTTTTTCAATTTTTCCCCCTAGTTTTTCTTTTCCTTTTTTTTACATCATTTTTCTTTTATAATTTTTCATTGTTGCCTTCTTTAATAATAAGAGATTTATTTTTGCTAGTTTTTTGGTCCCTATTATTCATTTTTCCCCCCAATTTTATCCCTTACGGCTTATTTATTTGTTTTGATTTGATTTATAGTATTTTTGTTTTTCTCCTCTATCTCGGTCCTGTATCTGCTCAGGCTGACAAGGAGCTGCAGCTATCAAGGGACCAACCCAACCCAGCCCCCCCAGAATTGGGATTTGTGGGTTGATAACTAGAGTCTACAGAGAACTCAAATTAACAGAAAAAGAGTAAAATATCCCATCTAACTCTGGGCGAAAGAAATGAACAGAACCTACTCTGACAAAGACGGATGAATGGCTAACAAACATTGAAAAAAAATGTTCCCCATCCCTGATTATAAGAGAAATGTAAATCAAAACCACCCAGAGATAACACCCAAGCTCTAGATGCTGGGTGTGGATGTGGAGAGAAGGGAACACTTTTACTGCTGGTGGGACTACAAACTAATACAATCTTTTTGGAAGGAAATATGGAGAATCTCCAAAGAACTCAAATTAGACATCCCATTTGTTCCTGCAATCCCATTACTAGGCATCTACCCAGAAGAAACAAAATCACGTTATTATAAAGACGTTTCTACTAGACTATTCATGTCACTCCATTTATAATTGTCAAAATGTGGGAACAATCTAAATGCCCACTAACCCAGGAACAGATTAACAAGCTACACCACAGAATACTATGTAGCCATTAAAAAGATCAAGACTTTACATATTTGTATTAACCTAGATGGAGGTGGAACACATTCTTCTTAGTAAAACATCACAAGAATGGAGAAGCAAGAATCCAAAGTATTTAACTATAATTTGAAGGCAGCTGATGTTCTAATACACGAGGTGGGGTAGGGGAATGAGTGATCAGGGAGAGGGGAAAAGAGAAGGAGGTGGGGGGTCACAGTGTATGACACACATCTTGGGGGCAGGACACAATTATAAGAGGGACTTCACCTAACAACCGCAATTAGTGTAACCTAATCCTTTGTACCCTCAATGAATCCCAATAAATAAATAAATAAATAAATACTTGTTAAAAAAATTAAAATAATTGTTCATTGTGATCAAGTTGGATTTATCACAAGGATAATAAGATGCTAAAATGTATGCAAATCCATAAGCATGATAATTTATGTCAACAGAACATAGAAAAAACCATGGAATATCAATAGACAGAAAAAAGTGTTTGATAAAATTCAACATCCCTTCATTCCAAAGATTCTTAACAAATTAGGTATAAAAGTAATGTATCGCAACACAATAGGGGCCATATGTCAAAATCACAGGTAGCATCATACTGAACATGGAACTGGAATAAGACAAGGGTGTCTCCTTTCACCACTGTCATTCAACATAGTAGTAGAAGTCCTACCCAGAGAAATTAGGCAAGAAAATGAAATAAAGTCTTCCAAATTGAAAACGGAAAGTCAAATTGGCTTTGCAGAAAACATGGTCTTTGCAGTTTTGGCCAGGGCTGGGCTTGAACCGGCCACCCACAGTATATGGGACCAGAGCCCTATTCCTTGAGCCACAGGCGCCACCCCAAAGACATGGTCTTTTGTATAGAAAACCCTTAAAGCTCCACAAAAATACTCTTACAATGGATAATTAAATTCAGTTGTCTTGCAGGATACAAAAATCATCCTTTAAAAATCAGAAGCATTTCTATACACAAACTTGCTACTGTAGAAAAAAGCAAGAAGGCAATCTCATTTACAATAGCCTCAAAAAAAAAGAAAAGAAAAAAAATGTACCTAGGAATAAATTTAACCAAAGAAATGAAAGATTTCTATAAGAAAAACTAAAAAACAATGCTGGGTGTGTTGGCTCAGGCTTGTAATCCCACCACTCTGGGAGGTTGAGGTAGGTGGATTACTTGAGCTCAAGAGTTTGAGACCAGACAGAACAAGAGAGAGACTTCATCTCTACTAAAAATAGAAAAACTAGCCAGGTGCTGTGGCAGGGCCCTGCATTCCCAGGTACTCGGGAGACTGAGGCAGATGGATTGCTTGAACCCAGGAGTTTGAGGTTGCTGTGAGCTATGACACTATGGCATGCCACCCAGGATGACAGAATGAGACTCTGTCTAAAAAAAAAAGAAAAAAAAATTGATAAAAGAAATTTAAGAGAATACTAAAACATAGAAAGGCATTCAATATTTTTGAATTAGCTGAATTAATATTGTGAAAATGACTACAAAACCAAAAATGATCTATGGACTCAATGCAAACCCTATCAAAATACCAATGACATTCTGTCCATAAACAGAATAGATCTATGGACTCAATACAAACCCTATCAAAAATACCAATGATATTCTGTTCATAAACAGAATAAACAATCCTAAAATTCATAAGGAACTACAGAATAAATAAGCTTAAAATTCATAGAGAACAATCCCAAAATTCATATGGAAGACCTTAAACAACCAAAACAATCCTAAACAAACAAAAAAATGAAGGCATCACACCACCTTCAAAATAAACTACATAACTCTAATAACCAAAACATCATGGTTCTGGCAAAAAAACAAATACATAGAAAGGTGGTACAGAATAGAAAACTCAGGAATAAATTCACAACTTCATAGCTAATTCAATTTTAAGAAACATTTCAAAAATGTTTACTGTGGAATGGAAAGTATCTTCAGTAAGCAGTGCTAGAAAAACTGTAGTAGAATGAAACTAGAACCCTATGTCTCATCATATAAAAAATACATTTAAAATGGATTAAAGTCTTAAATGTAAAACTCAAAACTACTAGAGGAAAACACAGGTGAAATTCTTCAAGAAATTTGACTGGGATAAAATGTTGTGGCTAAGACCTTAAAAACAAAGACAACATAATCAAAAACAGATAAGTAAGACTGTATCAACTAAAAGTCTTCTGCACAGCAAGGAAACAATCAAGAACATGAAAATACAATATGCAAAATAGAGAGAATATTTGAAAACTATTCATCTAACATAGGATTAACCCTCAGAATATATAAAAACTCAAGTAACGCAACAGAAAAAAAAGAGACACAAAAATACTCAATTTATAAATAGGCAAATGAGTTGAATAGACATCATTCAAATGAAGACATACAAACAGCCAGCACATATATGAAAAAAAAAAAAATTCACATCACTACTCAACAGGAAAGTGCAAACCAAAACTCAATCAAAGGCTCATCCAGGCTGGAGTGCAGTACCACAATTATACCTCACTGAAATCTCAAACTCCTGAGCTAAAGTGATCTCTTGTCTCAGCCAGCTGAATAGCTGACATGTATCACCACCCCACTAATTTTTTTCTCTTTCTTTTTTTTTTTATTTCCTTGCTTATTTTTTATTTTTATTTCTGTGTTTGTTTTTGTTGTTGTTGTTGTTGCTGAGACAGAGTCCCACCCTATGCCCTGAGCAGAGTGCAATGGCGTCATAGCTCACTGCAACCTCAGACTCCGGCTGTGGGCATCCCGCTGCCTCAGCTTGCAGAAGTCGCTGGAATTACAGGTGCTCGCTGCAGTGCCAGTCTAGGTTTTCCATTTTTTTAGGAGTCAGTTCTCACTCTCTCTAAGGCAAGTCTCGAACTCCTAAGCTCAAGCAATTCTCCCTCCTCAGCCTCCCACAGTGCTGGGATTACAGTCGTGAGCCACTGTACCTGGCTTTTTCTCTTTTTTTCTTTTCTTCTCCTCTCCTCTCCTTCCTTCCCTTCCTCTTTCTTCCTTCCTCTTCTCTCTCTTTTTTTTTCTTTCTTCAATTGTCTCTTATGTTTCTTAGGCTGGTCTTAAACTTGTGACCTTAAATCACCCTCCCACCTCAGCTTCCCAAAGTATTGGGATTACAGGAAAAGCCACTGTGTCAGGCCTGGAAAGGGAAACTCTTACACACTGGAAAAGTTGGTTGGTTGGGATGTAAATTAGTCCCGCAATTACGCGAAACAACACTGAGAGTCTTCAAAAAACTAAAAATATGACGCAGCAATCCCCTCTGGGTGTATATCTAAAGGAAAGACTTCAGTATGCTAAAGAGATGCCCATGTTTATTGCAGCATTATTTACAATAGCTGAGACATAGATTAATTGAAAAGTTCATTAATACATTAGTGGATTAGGAAAAATGCAGTGTATATACACAATGAATATTATGCAAACAACAAAAAAAAGAATGATATTCTGTCATTCATGACCACATAGATGAGCTTGGAGGTTATTATTTTGAGCAAATAAACTAGACACAGAAAAAATATATATATATAAATGTATACGTATTGCATATTTTTAACAACTTAAAAACATTGATCTACTTGGAATAGAGAATAGAATAATGGTTACTAGAGGGTAAAGAGGACATGAGATAGTGAAAGGTTAATTAATGAATATGACATTACAACTAAACAGGAGGAATATGTTCCAGTGTTATATAGTACTGTTATACTAATTAATAACAATTTATTGGATAATTTCAAATAGAAGAGTGAGTTTTGTGTGGATATGCTAGTTACCCTGATTTGATCATTATACATTATATACATATGTCAAAATATCATGCTGTATATCACAAATATGTATTACTATTGTCAAAAATAGTAATAAAAGCAAAAAAGTAGCAAATAAACTCAAACTTAAAAATGATTAGTCTTAGTGGCATCACTAAAAGTATTTTTTTCTCAGTTTTTTATGACCCCAACAAACAATTGAGTATTTTGAAAGTGATCAAAGTATTTAAGAATTTTCAAAACTCTTGCAAAATAAGAACAAATACTAATCACAAAAAATGTATAAATTGAAGAAAATTATCCTACAGTGATATCTATTTGAATATTTAAGTAACAATGACTGAATCCATTGAGTTCTTATTCTATTCCAGGTTGACTAATTTTGATTTGATGAAAGTCATTTATTAGGATTAGTTAGCCCTCCAAAGCTGGCAAAATTATCTTTAAGTAAACAAAATTAACAGAATCTACGTGAAACCATGAAATCAACTATTTCCAAGTCATTTTGTTTTTATAAGGTAATAACTAGTTTCTGCTATTTAAATAATAACCCAGTTCACTGGTTCTCACTTCAATGATTTATTTATTTATTTATTTATTTATTTTGAGACAGAGTCTCATTATGTCACCCTCAGTAGCGTGCCATAGCGTCACAGCTCACAGCGACCTCAAAGTCTTGGGCTCAAGCGATTCTCTTGTCTCAGCCTCCCGAGTAGCTAGGACTACAGGTACCCCACCACAATGCCAAGCTATTTTTTTTTGTTTGTTTCTTCGTTTTGTTTAGCAGGCTTGGGCTGGGTTTGAACTCACTAACCTTGGTCCATGTGGCTGGTGCTGTAATCACTGAGGTACAGGCAACTAGCCCCTCCAATGACTTTTCAAGGAGGAATTCCAATCTAGAGGCTTTTGGGCCAATAATTCTTACACTTGCAACTATTTTGCTCAAGAACAGATTAGAGCAAAAATAATTAATTAAGCTGTACATTTTAAATAGCTTTGCCACTAACTCCTCTTATGGTCTATGAGAAAGATCTTTTATTATAGAAAAAAAGAAAAATGTAGGAATAAGGAAATGATTTCCATTTTTATGTAATAGTTAATTTAAAATTTAATACTTTACTCTCTCTATATGTTAATACACATTTATCTACATTTCAGACTCTGACACTTTGCATCTACTTTCCTGTAAGTGATTCAATTAAAGATTTAAAAAATATATAACATTCACATAGTCCATAAACACCATGCTTAGCTCTAATTTAACATTGCAAAAATCATTATTTTGTTATTTTGTTCATTTCCCATGCACTTTAAACTATCTAATAAAATTTGTATTAAAGATAAATGTTTGGAGAGGCAATAGTTTACATATGCTCAAAGTGCTTTTGCACTGTGGTTTGTTATTTAAAGCTTAGTAGCCTATTTTCATGAGCTAGCAGTAGTATTGTGACCATTCTATTCAATATGGCATAAACAGTATGAGGACCTGCACAAAGTTCTATTCCTCCATTTGCTCAAAAAAAATTCTCCTAACGTAGTAATAAGAGAGTGTCAATAAATTATGAATAATGTCTGTGTAAATGAAGGCAATATAATCAGCTCCTTTCTATGTACTAGCCAAGTATTATGATTTTCCACAAGGATTCATTTTAGTTAATTTAAGTTGAATCATTAAGCATTACAATTTGGCAGCTGCCAGAAAAATGACAAAAATATGCACTTACAATTGTTCAAGGACATGTACTGAACTATTCTGTATATAAATCACCTTCTGACATTCCTTTATTCATGACAGATATTAAAACTTTCTTTAGCCAAATTTGGACACCTAACTGATAAGTTTGGTATCACCCAAATATTAATGCCAATCTTAGCTCAAATTCAAAAAAGTTATTTATAGGCTCGGTGCCTGTGGCTCAATGGGCTAAGGCGCCAGCCACGTACACCTGAGCTGGCGGGTTTGAATCCAGTCTGGGCCCGCCAAACAACAATGACGGCTGCAACCAAAAAAAAAAAATGGCCAGGAGTTGTTGCGGGTGCCTGTAGTCCCAGCTACTTGGGAGGCGGAGGCAAGAGACTCACTTGAGCTCAGGAATTGGAGGTTGCTGTGAGTTGTGATGCCACAGCACTCTATCCAGGGTAATAGCTTGAGGCTCTGTCTCAAAAAAAAAAAAGTTATTTATAAAGCAATATTTCTCAATGAGTATATTTTCAGGCATTAGATAAAATATACACTAAAAATGGAAACATTCAATATGCATAGAAAATGATTCGGTGGTAGCTTTCCTTTGCATGAAAATAAAACAAATGCTTTTCTAAATATTTTAATTGTTCATTTTTAACTTAACCATCAGCTTTTCCCCTTAGCACCAATACTTAGCTACGAATGGACAAGTCATGTATTATGTATATTTGGCTGTGGGGATACTTTTATAATAGAACATTACCTACCCTGTGATAAACTCAAAAGGGTCCTGAACTAAATATATAGATTCTGGGGAGCTGTATGTGTTTGGAGGAGTTTGGAGATGGGGAAGAACTAACTCTACTACTATAAGTAAATTATTAATCTCCAAAATGGTAACAAACATAATCTGGATCATCTTTAAGAGTCCGTCTGGCTTTTATAGCGATATTATCCAAACTAAACGCTAACTCACAGTCCGGTCATGGTGGCTCAAGCCTGTAATACTAGCACTCTGGAAGGCTGAGATGGGTTGATTGCTTGAGCTCATGAGTTTGAGACCAGCCTGACTAAAAAATCTCTAAAAAATAGAAAAACTGAGGCAAGAGGATTGCTTGAGCCTGAGTAGGAGGTTGCTGTGAACTATGACTCCATGGCACTCTGGCACTCTACCCAGGGCAATAGCTTGAGACTCTGTTCCCCTTCCCCCACACAAAAAATTTTAAAAAACTAACTGCTAACTCAATGTAAGCAAAAAATACGGTCTTATGACATCTACATAATTTGCAGCCATGAGCAGTCCATACAGACAAGATTAATTTAAATAAATTAATGGATATGTCTTCCTATTATATTGTATTTTTTAATTCATTTTAAGTGTGTTTGTCAATTGATTTAGCTTCATTTATGTTAGATGTACCATAACGTCTCACATTCAAGTAAATCTTATTTTTAGTTCTAGATTTTTCATATTTGGTTACTTTCAACATTCTGTATAAATTTCAAGGAGAAAGAAAGGAAAGCAGTAAAGGAAAAGGATTTTTGCCCAGGGAAAATGCTAAAAGGAATCAAAGTGCAGTTTCAGCAAAGCAGGAAAGGGACATTAGGGAAAGCATCACAGGAATGAACAAGGCTTGATCTTTGTATGCTTTGAAATACAGTCCCTGTGCTAAACCAACAGTACATGTAAACCTCTGGTATGCCTCCACACTTCTGATGCTGAAGATGACCCAGGGCAATGCTTCTATCATATTATGATCCATGATTTAAAAGACACTGGGTCATGTTTGTGGCCACTCAAGCATTTGTGATAATAGCTTTAGCTTAGAGGTTTAGGACACAACTCCCAATTACTCACTCTGCTCCCCAAAACAGTCTCTCCATAATTTTACAGAGAACATGTGAACTCCTAAACCTTTCTTTCTTGTTTTTGAGAAAGATTTTACTACCTTTGGAAGATGTGAGTCAGAGAAAGAACAGAAGAAGCCAGCAAAGACAGCTACTAATAATACTAGTCAACATCAAAATGTTATCAGAAAAAGAAAATGCTAATTTCCAGACTGTGATTACTCAGACATGAATGAATATGCATTCACAAAATTTAACTATGGCACCAAAAGATACAAGACTGTAAGAACTCAAATATTAGGTCTAATAAACATTCTTTTCCACCATTTACAATCAGCTTCTAAGATTATCCATTCTCCACAAAATAAATCCCTCGCACTTCCTAGCTCTAAAGTCCCCCAGGAAGAGTTAGCTAACACACTCATATCACATCATCCTCAATTATTGTTTAGTGTAACTATTTGTGTCTTTTGTTCATTATAATATCTTATTGTCATCAAGAAGAAATAAATGACTATACTAAACTTTATAATAAAAATATAAATAAAAATTCAATTCAGTTTAAATATTTAAATAATATTCCTAACTTCTTACCTGGTCTTTGAAAATTACCAATCAATATAGTAATTTTGGTCAGTAAGAAAAAAAATGGACATATTTTAGATACTAAATTATGCTAGAGGAAAACATGCTGGTAGATTGTAATTTTGTGGTTTAGAGTGTTCTTTTTTCCAAGGACGCCTAGTCTGTCAAAGCTAAGATTTTTACAATTTTTTTTTTCATTTTAATTTTCTTCTACAATGACAAAATTCTTCAGGTGAGGATGACTGAGTGTAACCTCTCTTAAAGAAACAAATACATTGATGCTTTTCACTTAACATAGTACCACGTGAGGTACTGTGGGAGAATGACATGGACATGAGTGTTGAATAACTATCTTACTACTATCCTTTCACTCTCCCTCCAGCCACCTTGGCTTCTTTCAGGAATTATGATCCCTGCTCAAGGTCTTTGCATTTGTAGTGCTAATTGCCTAGATGCCCTTCTACCAAATGCGCATTTGGCCATCTAACTCTCCTATTTCCTTCAGTCATTTGCTCATTGAAGTGTTTTCCAAATTCTCTCTCAAAAATGTCAATTCCTGCGTCTTAATGTTTTTTTCTAAATACATATTATTACCTAATTTGCCATTATTTAATTATCTTATTTACTGTCCCCCACTATAAAATATAATATGGAATTACATTATATTTTGGAATTATATATTATGGAATTATATATTCCACGAGGGTGGAAATTTTTGTCTGTTTTGTTCACTCCTCTACATTGATGAGAGAAGGGAGATTGAAAACAAAAGGAAGTTTGGTGGAGACAAGGAGACAAAGAAAGGGCGACATGGAAAAGGGAGCAGTTAAGAAGGGAAGAAAAAAATCTTATAATATGGAAAGATAAGATTCCTTGGATTTGTCAGTGCTCCTGCAAATGTTAGCCTCCTGAGACACAGGAATATACATATGTATGATACAAGTAGAGAGACTATTTGCCTCAAAAATCTGTATTCTTCCAAAATAATCTTTCATGATAATCAGATAAATAGCTATTTCCTAACTAATTTCTCTAATCTGAAAAAAATAACCCAACTTATATACCTTCATAAGGACCAAATGACAGCAGGTGTAGGTTCTTAAATTAACCTTAAAGTACCAGAAAGAGTTGACCACTATCTCAAAATGTCAAAAGAGATGAATCTTCAAATATAAGGCTCATATCTCTGAGTCTTCAAAGCTGAAGACATCATAGAGCTTTATCTGACTTTGGGGCAAATATTTGTAAACTCAGAAATGTTACAGTGAAAACTCAGAACCATTTTTATCCACTCTCAAAGGAATAAAAGTTTTTGTTTTCCTTACCCCCTTGTAGGAGTAGAAGGTGATAACTATCTCTATCTTATGTATAAAATGGATAAAATTCAGTGTTATCTATTACTGTCCATGGGAAGTAACCTACCACCCACTTTTAAAGATTCTATCAGCTCTCGTCACAGTGCTGTTAGTCTAGATTTGGGAGACCACTTTTCTCATTGCCATGCTGATTATTAATATGGTTGTGAGTATAAATAAAGAACTTTTTTTCTTGATAAAGTATCCGGTATTTCTGCAACATTAACATATAGAGAGTACATTTACTTGGAATATTGGGTAACATCTTGGACTCTTCAAAATTCTTAACAAAGCAGATATGAAATCTGGAAATACTAAATGTTGATGAGGAAGAAATAATTCTTATAATCAAATAACATCATCCATTCCACATATATTCCCAGACAGAAACAAATAAGGGAGAGAACAGATGACCACTTATACCATTTCCAAATGCAGAAATGATCTCCAGAGGCATGATAAAGCACAATTTTAACCATGAAAGAGAAATGTATAATTTACTCAGTAAGTTTGAAAAACTGACTAGATGCATGATAAAATATATATATATTTTACCTTTTGGAAGCAGGGGTATAACAGCCTATTAGGTATTTATATGTTTTTAAATGTCCAAAATTCCGATTTGCATGATAGCTCAAGGAAAGAATGAGGAAATGCAGATGAAGTCTGCCATTATGTTTCTATGCAGACAAAAAAAAAATAAAAAAGGAAAAACTACAGCCTGAATTCACAAAACCTAATTCATATGATTTAATGGTTTTTTAAAAAATCATTTTTAAAGAGTCCTTTGTGAGGTACTAGAAGCAAAGAAGAGCACTGGGACATCTCAATTTAAAAGCTATTACTTCCACAGTCTACAGGGAAGGCTGCACCAGAAATATCCACTTGTATATGTCAATTTGTTTTCTTTCTTACTTTCCAAACTAAGAACTTGAAAATGAGTACAGAGACATAAAAATATCTTGAAGCCCAGATGTCTATGGGACACATGTTTATGTCAGTCATCATGGATATGATCTATTGCAGCAATAAACCAAAAGAACTGCACTAGTTGTGTAATTTATTATAGCAATATATCAGCAGGGAGAGGCCTCCAGGAGTGCGAGTTACAGATGTGAGGCTTGTATCGTTGCTTTTATTTACTTACTTTTATTTAAGTTTGATATAAGAAGACAGAGTAGGAGGACCCTGATGTCAGAACTGACAATAGCTGTCAATAGCTTTATATATTTTAACCATGGTAAATGTTTAAATAATTTTAACCGTTAATTATTTCTGTTAAATTAAAAAGCAGAAAGAGACTTAAATATAATTGTGCCTTAAATATTTATAATAATCAGTTTAGTCATTTAGGCATTTTTAAATATATCTTTATATTTTCTAATAATAATAATATACTTGAACTATACTAATATGAAGGAATATATATTTTTAATTCTTCATTGGTGATTTTTGTAAATTAATATTTTAACAGAGATAGTTCTTAGGAGCAGATAAACTCTTTCTTGAGTAAATCACTTTTTAACATTTCAATCTTCAAAGTTCAAGAATTTTTATTACTATTGTAACACGTCAACTCTATACTTATGACCTATTTACTGTTGATTATATGTAATGAAGTCTTTATTCCCTTTATTCAATAAACATTCACTGAGGCAGGTAAAATTTATTTTATTGACTAAAAGCGATTTATCATAGAGCTGGACACATATGACAACACAAAAAGTTTTATAACCACACTATTTTTCATGGCTATTCCATAACTTCCCTCTCACCACCATATCACTATTTCCTGTTGGTACCGGAATTAAAATTTTTTTTTTTATTTTAAATGATTGCTCCAGAATGTTTAAAGACAGATTCACTATTTGTATAGCCTAGAACTCTCACCTCTTCCCAGGATGTCTTCCCTCCTGCCCATGATTTTAAAAGGATGTGTTCTTAAGACTACAAGGGATGAATGACCCAGGAATCTAGTCTTTGACCAAGAGAAAAAGCCAAGAGAAATATTTATCTCCTTTGCTCAACAACTACTCCCTCATGGAATATCCTAAGGTGCAATAATTTATATGGTCTTCTTGAAGATAGTCTCAGGGGATGAAGAGATCCACTGCGCTTGATAACAAGAGATACTCAGCTTTGTATTACACCCTTGAATATATGTACTCCCTCCTTCTCAGTCCATTCTGCTTTCATTTGCTACTCCTTCCTGGAATTGAATACCTAATCAAGAAGCAGAAAGGCTCTGTTTTTAAAAATCTGAAATGAGATAAATATTTTCATTTTTTCCTTATCCAAATATTGCTTCTCCTATTATTTATTTTAAATTGTTCTTTGAATTGACTCATTATCATAAATGGATACCCAGTATCAGTTAGAAAAATACAATGCAACTCTAAAAATATCTAAAATGAAACTGAAACTATGCTATCAAATTACGCTTAAATATTATTACCCACCAAAGGTTAGTCTGAGTTCTCTTGCCCTTTTTTTACTCTCTCATTCAGTGTTACAGGAGTGATAAATATATAAGTAATGAATGTAAACTTTCTTCTTGAGTCAATCAAAGTACTGAAAGAGCATTAGAATAGAATTTTGTATATTACATCATTAATTTTAAATTGGTATAGTTTCTGGGAACCCTCTAAAATATTATATTAATATGAGTCCCAAATCCCAGAAAAAAATGAGATAAGCACTGTGAAATGTCAAAATTATAGAGATTCTCAGGCAAATTTACCCCAAAATTCTGAATCAAGTGAGAGAATATGGTAATAGTACATATATGTCTCCTCTACTAAGCCTAGTTTAGGTCTTCCCAACCTGTTAATACAAAAAATAATGCTCTTACTACATATTTGATTACACCTTAAATAACTTCCCATTTATGTTTATAGTAGCCTATAATGATAAATACCTATTTTGACTGTGCATAAAAGTCAACAGGGAACTTTGAAAACTGAGACACATGCCTCCTCCAGGAATTTTGGTTTGGGCTCAGGCAACACTATTACTATTATATAACAGCTCCATAGGAGATGCTAATGTGGATTCCATGTTAGGAAACTCTTCTACCTCTTGATATAATATTAACAAATAAAGTAAGTATGCACTCTCTTTCTGCCCAAAGCAGTGCTACACTGGTGCTATGATCTTAATGTCTCCCAAAACTTCTATGTTAAAACTGAATTCTCAATGTGCTAGTACCAAGAGGTAAAGCTTTTATGGGGTGATAAACTTATAAGAGAAGAGCTCTCATGGGTAGAATTAGGGTCCTCATAAAAGGACTTGAGTGAGTGGCTTAACTCTTTTCCACTCTTCTGCCATGTGAGGAAATAGGATTCATCCCTCTGACACATGAGATCTCAGTAACAAGGTGCCATCATTAGGATCAAGGTCTTTGCCAGACACCAAAGCTATTTGTGCCTTCATCTTAGACTTCCCAGCCTCTGGAAATGTGAGAAATCAATTTCTATGATTTATAAATTACCCAATTGGAGATATTTTGTTATAGCAGCACAAATGTACTAAGACACTGAATCATGTATTTTGCATTCAAATGATTAATCCCCTTAAAGTCATTACCATTCAGCAGCCCCAAAGACAAATGTGCTGACCACTTGATAAGGCTCAGCTTTTCTAGATTACCAATAAAACTACATAAGATAATCTGACACAATTTCCCTACTGTGCTCAGCTTTGGTACCAAATCCCAGAAATAAATACCTAATACTTCATCCCTCAATAAGTTGAATTAGCATGTTGATAGGATAGACTACTGCAAATTTTCTGCTGTAGCTCATCCACTGTGGTCCTTTGAGGGATTTGATCTGTTCTGGTTTTTCATGTTGTCAGAGTTCTTTTGCTGGTTTCTCCTCATATGTGCTTTCTTCTTTTTGTTTCTTCCCCTTCTTTATTCTCTCTTTTTCCTCCTTCCATTTCTTCTTCTTTACCTCTAGGCTCACACGCAGGTAGGAATACACAGTTAAGGTGGCCACCAGTATGCACATGCACAGAAGCCAATTAGGGCTTCAAACTAGCACTTTCTTTGTAGGCGGTATCATTGCTGCTACAAAGTCAAGCAGTCCTCAGGACACAGGTGCCGTTGCTATGGCTATGAACATCTTTGGTGCTGCACACTTTACTTCCAACTAGAAACTCCCAGGTATTTAACATCAGGAAACTCCAAGGTCTGGCCCCTTTCTGCTGTTGTTTCCACCGCCAACTCTCTCTTAGGGTTTGGGTGTTGATGGTGAATTCAGTGATGAAGAATTGTAGTCTAGGTGTCTATCTCCCTCAGTCAGTCATTACTCCAGCATCGTAGACAAGGCTGGAGAAGTCAGTGCAGTTACTTCTCTGACTTTCTAATTTTGGGGTTCTTCTTGAGCTGATTGTAATACATCTTATAAGTTTTATACACCAGAAACCTATGTGAATTTCTTTAAGCTTGAACCAGTATTTTCCAGTGCTTGACTCTCTGAGAATATTTAGAATTCCAGCACACTGATTAAAATTAATTAATTGTTAATTAAAGCTATATTCAAATTAATTACTTGTCATTTCAACTATTTCAATAATGTTTAAATTAGTTTATTAAAAAAGCTCAGGTACCATATGACTGAACCCAATGTAACACAAGCATACATTTATTCCAAACTTCTCAGTAGAGAAGAATTTAGGGGCAACCTGTTAAGTTTCACCATGTATAATGCTTTGATTTAATGGAAGGCAAAAACAATTTAGCAGAAAAAATAGATTTCCTTTCCTATAGCCTTAGATTTAAGAGAAACTTTGAGAATATAAAAATGTTAATGAAAATCAAGATACTAAATCATTTCCCCTTTGGCCAAGCTATTTGCCACATGCCTCTGTTCCCAGCTACTCAGGAGGCTGACCTGTGAAGATTACTTGAGCTGGTTTCAGGTTACAGTGAGCTATGATCATGGTACTGTACTCTAGCTTGAGTGTCAGAGTGAGACCTCTTAAAGCAGTAGAAAGAGAAAATTTTGTAAAAATAAACCACACAATTTTTACTAACACATACTGGTAAATATATCATCAAATAAATATGGTTGACCATCAACATATAAAAAACAAATAATTTCCAGTTATATTGTTAAAATACTAAAAGGAGAAGCTAACATTTAAAACTAAATGAAGATACTAAAATGCATGAGCTAAATTACTGCATAATTATAAAAAGTCAATCCATAAAGGAAAATAGAGATAAATATAAGTATTGGCATGAAAAATATATTTTTTAACATTTTTATAAAAGAGGAAAGTAAACTAAATAGGTATATACATACTAAAAAATAAACTCCTCAAAACATGCAGAACTGCTGAACTTAAGATAATACTTTTACCAAGATTCAAACAGAATATTTTGACCACTGATGTAACAATAGCAAATATGGACCACAGTGGAGCTACAACTGAAAATTTCAACTGCAAAGAAGTTGGTAAAATGACATTTGGAATTTGGGATATGGATAGCAAACAAGATGAATAGAAATTAAAAAACCAGTAAGAAGAAGTCCAAAAATTGACTCAAGATATTAGGGAAATTAAAGACAAAAATCACCAAGGACCTAGACAACATTAGGAAGGATATAATGGAGCTTAAAAAGAATGGGAAGAGGCATTCAAGGAGTTTGAAAATACAGCAGCAAATTTCAATAGCAGATTAAATCAGGGGGAAGAAACAATCTCAGAGCTTGAAGACAGGGCTGTGGGCTAACCTGGTCATTTGAAAAGGCAGAAAAGAAGAAAGAAAAGCAAAGCAATCACTTAGAAATATATAGGACTATAAACACATTACTTATAGGTATCTTTGAATGAAAAGAAGAGAGTACCAAAAGCCTAGAAGCACTAATTGAAGAAATTATAATCAATTTTTTTTCCTACCATTTCCAGAGACTCAGACATATAGTTAAACGATGGATATGGAACCACAGGACCAGGAAACTCAAATAGGGCAACCCCTAGATATATTGTAATTAACCTGGTCAAAGTGAAAATGAAAGAGAAAATTCTGTAAGAAGCTAGGTGTAAGCAGAAGCTGACTTACAAGGGAAAATCTATCACGTTAACAGCTAATTTCTCAGTGAAAACTATAAGCCAGAAGAGAAAGGGCTTCTATTTTTGAATTTCTCACAGAACAACTCCCAACCTAGGACCCTGTTTTCTATAAAATTAAGTTTCATCTTTGATGTAGAAATCAAATATTTTCCTGACAAGAAAACTTTAAGACAATTTATCACTACTAGACCAGCCCTATAGGAAGTACTCATAGACCAATATACTATACTCTACATAGACCAATAGAAGTGACTCCCACCAAAGTAAAACTAGAAACTTAAAGACTAAGCCTAGTTATAATGGTCCAAGTTATATAACAAAATAACAGACTACTATACAAGACAAACAGAAATCTACCCTACTTTTCTATTATCCTAAAAATCTAAATGACTCTAACTCCCCAATGAAAGGACAGAGGTGGGCTGATTGGATAAAATAATACAATCCTAGAATTTTCTGTCTTCAGAAAACACATTTAACCCTCAACGTCACATTAAGACTGGGAATGAAGGGCTAGAAACAATATTTCATGCAAATCAAAACTAAAAGAGAGAGTTGCAATTATTAGTGCACATAACATAGACTTTAAAGTAACTAAAGAAACACAAAGGTGGATGATATATACTAGTCAAAGAAAAAAAATCCAACAAGAATATATGTCAGTCATAAATATTTACGCAACCAACTTTGGCACTCATACAATTATAAAGCAAATTCTACTTGATTTAACCAAAATGATAAATAACAACACCCTCTTAACTGAGGACCTCAATAATTTGGACAGATTCTCCAAGCAGAAATTAAACAAAGAAAGTTTGAACTTCAACATGATCCTAAAACAAATGGACTTAAAAACATTTTATTGCAACAATACTGAATATACATTCTTCTCATCAGCTCATAGATTATTCTTCAAGATTGATCATATTCTGTATCATATGGACACAGAGTAAATCTCAAAAAATTTAAAAGAATAGAAATTACACCTTGTTTCTTCACAGACCATTATAAAATAAAACCAGAATTCAACTCCAATAGAAACACTCATCCTCATACAAAGTCATAGAAACTAAACAACCTTTTGTTGAATGACACCTGGGTCAAGGAGGAAATAAAGAGAGAAACCAATAGATCCTTTGAACAAAATGACAGTAATGCCACACATTATCAAAACTGTAAAGAAGTCCTGAGAGGGAAATTCATTGCCTTAAATACCAAAATTCACGTTCAGAAATCAGAAAATGCACAAGTCAACCATCTAATGAATCACCTCAAGGAACTGGAAAAGGAAGAGCTATCAAATCCAAAATCCAGCAAAAGAAAAGAAATAACCAAAACTCAGATCAGAACTAAATTAAATTTTAAAAAAATCTACTCAGAAGATATAAAGCAAAAAGGTGTTTCTTTGAAAAGGGAAACAAAATCAATAAGCCTTTAGCCAGATTGTTCAGAAACAAAAAAGTATGATCTCTAGGAAGATCGATCAAAAACAAAAAAGGAGAAATAACAACAGATATCATGAAAATACATGATGGAATCAATGAATACTATTAAAAATCTCTACACCCAGAAATTTGAAAATGTGGAGGAAATACACAAATTCCTGGAATCACACTGTCTTCCAAGACTCAACCAGGAAGAAATAGAAATTCTGAACAGACAAAACCAATATCAAACACCAAAACTAAAACAATTAAAGAGTTTCCGACAAAAAAGTCCCAGACCAGATTGTGTCAGGCCAGAATTTTACAAAACCTTCAAAGAAGAGCTTGTACCTATATTGCAAAATCTATTACATGCATAATATTGAGAAGAAGCCCTACCCAACTGCTTCTATGAAGCAAGTATCTCCCTGATACCAAAGCTAGGAAAGGACACAACAAAAAATAAAACTACAGACCAACTTCATTATTAATACAGATGTAAAAATACTCAATAAAAACTTAACAAAAAGTTTTCAGGCTGCACCTCAAAATAATAATTCATCACAATCATATGGGTCATCCCAGTAATGAAAGCATAGGTCAACACATGAAAATTTATACATGTAATTCTTTGCATCAACAGAAGTAAAAATAAAGAACATATGATCCTCTCAATAGATGCTGAAAAAGCTTTTGACAAAATTCAGAAGCCTCTTTTGATAGAACACTTAAGATAATTGGCATAGATGGCACATTCCTTAAATTGACAGAAGCCATCTAGGAAAAACCCACAAACAACATCATATTGAATGATGACAAAACAGAAGCATTCCTGCTTATAACTGGAACCAGACAAGGATGACCATTATTACCACTACTATTTAATATAGTTCTGAAAATCCTAGCCAAGGCAATCAGACAAGCGAGGATATCAAGAGTATCCAAATCTGGACAGAGGAAATCAAACTCATTCATTGCTGATAATGTGATCTTATACCTAGAAAACCCCAAGTACTCTACCAAAAGACTCCTGGATTGATAAAGAATGCAACGTCTCAGGATACAAAACCAATGTACAGAAATTAGTAGCCTTCATTTACAACAACAACAGGCAAACTGAGAAACAAATCAAAGACACAATACCCTTCACAGTAGCACCAAAGAAAATGTAATAACTTGCAATATATTTAAGAAAGACTGTAAAAGAACTCTACGAGGAGAACTATGAACCAGAGAAAATAAATCACAGAATATATTAACAGATAGAAGAACATACCACGCTCATCCTCAGGAGAATCAATATTGTTAAAAAGTTTGTATTACACAAAATGATCTACATATTCAGTGCAACTTACATTAAAATACTAATGTCATTCCACTGCAGATCATGAAAAAAAATAGCCCTACATTTAATATAAAATCAAGAAAATACCCAATGCAATTCTATGTAGTAAGAACAAATATGGAGGGGGCGGCGACTGTGGCTCAAAGGAGTAGGGCACCCGCTCCATATGCTGGAGGTGGTGGGTTCAAACCCAGCCCTGGCCAAAAAGTGAAAAAAAAAATATGTATGGAGGCATCACTTTACCAGACCTCAGGGTATACTATAAGTCCATGATAAACAAAACAGCATAGTATTGGCATAAGAATAGAGATATAGACTATGAAACAGAAGAAAGAATCCAGAGATGAAACCAGCCTCATATTGCCATCTGAACTTTGAGAAAGCATACACAGGGATTCTATTGAAAAGAATCCCTATTCAATAAATGGGACTTAGAGAATTTGTTAGCTACATGTAAAAGATTCAAACAGGACCCGCACCTCTCACCGCTCACAAAAATTAACTCATGCTGGATAAAAGATTTAAACCTAAAACAGATAACTATAAAAATCCTTCCATAAAGTGTGAAAAAACTCAATGATACTGGCGTAGAAAAAGAATTTGTGAGGAAGACCCCACTGGCAATTGCAAAAACAAAACAAAAAAACTTATCAGGTTAAAAAGCTATGGAACAGGTAAGACACAATCAATACAGCAAAAACACAACTTACAGAATGAGAGAAGAAATCTGTATTCTACACCTCTGACAAAGGGTTGATAATCAAATCTACAAAGAACTCATGCCAATCAATAAGAAAAGATCAAACAACCCCATTAAAAACTGGGCAAGAAACATGAACAGGAACTTTTCCTATGATGATAGACTAATGGCCAACAAACACTTGAAAAGATGCTCATTGTCTCTAATGATCACAGAAATGCAAATCAAACCACACTGAAATATCGCCAAACACTAGTGAGATTGGCCTGCATCATAAGATCCCACAGCAACAGTTGCTGGTGTGGATGTGAAAAGAAAAGAACACTCATATACTGTTGAGTATCTGAGTATACTTATATACTGTTCCTCAAGAAGCTAAAAGTATATCTATCATTTGATCCTGCATTCTCACTCTAGTTATTTTCCCAAAGAAAAAAAACACATTTTTATCATAAATACACCTGCAATTGAATATTTATAGCAGCACAATTCACAATCACAAAGTTGTGGAAACAACCCAAGTGCCCTTCAATACATGAATGGATTAATAAATCATGGTATATGTATATTGCAGAATTTATTAATCATAAAAAAGATAGTGATCTTATATCTTCTTAATAACCTGAATGGAACTTGAGAACATATTATTAAATGAAGTATCAAAAGAATTGAAAAACAAACATGTACTCTGTACTAAATTGGTCTTAGTAAATCAGCACCTTAATGCTTACATGGGACAATAATGCAATGAAGTTCAAACTGGGGGCGTGGGGGTAAAAGGATGGCTAAATTCCCAACTAGCAAGTACATGGCATGGGTATATTTCACAATTCCTTTGTGAAGGACACAATTACAACTTGGACTTTCACCTTACAAAAGCAAACAATGTAACCGAATTATTTGTACCTCCATAATAATCTGAAATTTTAAATAAAAGCAGAGAAGAAAAATAAATTCACGTAAGTTAATACGGAATTTCTCTAAATTAAACAACAAAACTTTTCATTCTCCTATTTTTCATTTCATATGCTCAATTATTTCATCAAGAAGATACTTTTCAAACATTGTATGTTTATCCTACTGTTCAGTTTGTAAGCAAAGTTAATTTAGAAGAAATGTGACATATATGTATATATAATCACGTATATGATATTTGTGATATAAGTGTGCGAATATATATATATATACAGAGAGAGAGAGACAACAGCTTTCCTCAGCTATCTTTTCTTTCAATCTTTGTGTATGAATATTCTATAATGAAGTAGGTTGGACAGGTCACTTTTGGTCTTTTGAAAATTCTGTTTAATGTCTAACAATCATAAAGCTTCCAAGAAATGTTAAATAAATCCATCAGTATCAATATTCATGTTGAAGGAATGCTAGTTATTTCCTGGGTGAATACACTAGTTCCCCTGTATACTGACCATTATACTCCTGAAACACATCTCTTTTGAGAGAGTCCAGGTTCAGTAATACTTTAATTTGCACAACTAACCAAGCTGAACCATCTCTGAAATATACGTGGTTTTTAAATCAAAGGAATTGCATTAGAAATAAACACCATTAATCTTACTGAAATATCATTCTTATCTTACCCAGTGGAAACTTCTTTTGTATAGATTTTAGAAAATTATCCTTAATAGCTGAGGTCTTTAAAACGGCTAATCTTTAATTTTGGTCTTTGGTCTTTTTATTTAAAAAAAAACTATTTATTTTTTCATTTTATTCAGGGAAACATTTTTATAATTTCTATTTAGTTTATTCATTCATTTACGCTTCAGCAAATATTTGCTGAATATAGCAATGCATCCACTGTGGGATAATTGCTTTTAGGGTCACAAAAGTAAAAAAAAAAAAAATTATCTTTCTTCAAAGGCTACAGTCAATGAGGCAATTTATTATATTGATATAATTCTGTTCAAAGAGATGTTTATATGTGGGTAGGGATTGTAGTTATATAATTTTATTTTTTAATTTATTCAAAAGGTTTATTTTTTATTTAAGGTTAATTTTATTTATTTAAAGTTTATTTTTATTTTCTGTAATTCAAGGGATGTTTTATAAGTATTAGCATTTGGTGTTAACTATTGTGAGGTACAGGTTACATAGGATAGTTTGATTCATTCTACAAAGCATAAACTATGAGTCATATTTTACAGCAGAAACTAAGGCATGGAAGGACTAAGAAATGCCCCCAGTTTAATAAACAGTAGTTCAGAGATCCAAGTTTCAAATCAATGTCTATCTTTAGAATTTAAGCATATTAATTTCTGCCACTTCTGGTATGTTATATTTTACTACTAAGACTGTCCCATGACTAAATAAGCAAGATGTGGCAGCATCATATTATGCGTATTAATGTATAAAAAGATATGTCCAATGGTTTTCATCTAGTGAAGGTCCATATAACCAATGCTAAAAATCATAAAAAGTTAGAGTTAGAAGGTAATTTTAACTCTGTCCTATAATGTCAAATCTGAGATTCAAAAAGATTAAGTTAATTGCTCAAGATTACACAGCTCTTAAGAACCAAAGTCAGGAATTTAAAAAATGTCATCCAACACCAATTTCAGGTGTCTTTTAAAGTCCTTTCTTATTCTCAGTCAGGCGTCTATATTTGGCAATGTCACATATTTATATGAACTTTTTGTACTCTGTGATAAAACGTATACTTTTAGTTACAGACAACAAAATTTAGACAACATAATCCAGCATCTTTATTTCTATGGTTTTTATTTCTGCTAAGTACAGAAACTGTTTTAATGTCTTTAAACTCTAGTCAGTCATGTCACACCACGGATATTTTAATGACTTACTCCAATGTCAATCCATTGGCAATACAAACACAGCCTGTTTTATAGACTTGTAGAATATAAACAGCTTATATCTTTAACAATAAACATAATACATATATCTTTCCACAATACACATAATACATTTCACTTTTATATTCTGAGCTTCGAGAAACTTACAAGCCCAGTAACATCTGCTTCTAGAGAGATGGGTTAAATATGCTTTTTAGATTCCTCTCTCTAAGTATAACTTGAAATTACATATATAAAACAAACGTAAGAAGACTATGAAAGGTAGAGAGAGGAAAGCAACCTAGCTAGGTATCTTAAGATAGGAAAATACCAAGGTGGTAAGTCCCCTTAGTTATATTTTTGCTCTGACTTATATTTACTTTGTATTTACTTTTCAGACTTTATATTTACTTAGATATATTTATATCTTAGACTTGGAACTGAATAAGCTGGAAATACAGAAATGTCAACATACACAGAAACAAAAAAGCAGGCAAACAAATAAACCAAAGAAACAAAAAGACAGTCTTTTGGTACTCTCTACCCAAAAGAGTAGGAAAGAGATAATCTAGCAAGGCAGAGAACTTTTAGATAATAATTGCTCTACTCTAGCCAAATATCACAAAAAATTAAAATAAAACCAAAATAAAACAACACTACCAAAGAACTGTGACTCAAACACATGCATACCAGCAAAGGTCAAATGGGAAGCCTTGTGTTCCACTCAGACCTAATGATGAGGTGTTCTCCCCTTCCTTGCCGGAATGGTGCCAGAAAAAGCCTTGTAGACATACAGGACCTTCAATAACAGGAACTGTGATAGCAACATAGTGACCATGTGGGGGAATCCTAAAGTCTCAGTCGCCATCCAGAAGTACAGAGGAGTATGAATCCTACCCTAAGTGTTAACAAAGGCTAAGTAGAGAACCTTCTACAGCAGTGGTTCTCAACCTGTGGGTTGCGACCCCTTTGGAGGCTGAACAACCCTTTCACAGGGGTCGCTTAATAACAGATATTTACATTACAATTCATAACACTAGCAAAAATTGCAGTTATGAAGTAGCAAGGAAAATAATCTTATGGTTGGGGGTCACCACAACATGAGGAACTGTAGTAAAGGGGTACAGCATTAGGAAGGTTGAGAACCACTGTTCTACAGTCACAGGGTAGCACTCCTCAGTGGACAGTGACCAAGAAAGCCAGTTAAAATAAAAGGTTAAAAAAAGATCTGGAGTTTCATGTTACAAAATCACATCTTCAAGTTTATCCAAAACCACTCATCATATCAAGTACAAGGAAGATTTCAAAGAGAAAAACAAACAAACAAAACACCCACAACCAATCGACACCAAATCCAAGGTGACATGGATGCAAGAATTATATGACAAAGATTGTAAAGCAGTCATAATAGAAATGTCTCAATGAGAACCTGCAAGTGTATTTGAAGCAAATGAGAAAAAAAAAAAAAGAAAGAAAGAAAGCTCCAGCAAAGAAATTGAAAATCTTAGCAAAGAAATTGGAAGATATAAACCAGAACCAAATGGAGATTTTAGAACTAAAAAGTATAGTAACTTGAAATAAAAAGCTCAGTAGATAAACTCAATAAAAGAATGGAGAGAATGGAAGAAGTGTGAGTAACTTAAAGAATAATAGGAAATCGTCAATCTGAACAGTAGAAAGCTAGTAGTCTGGCAAAACTGAACAAAACTTTAGTGACCTATGAAACTATAACAAAAGATCTAACATTCACGTCAAAGGAATACCATAAGGAGAGGACGGACAAAGAGTGTGGAGCTGAAAAAGTACTTGAAAAACTAAATGCTGAAAAATTCTCAAATATGACA
The DNA here is from genome assembly GCA_963573935.1 of Arctocebus calabarensis. Taxonomy (NCBI): domain Eukaryota; kingdom Metazoa; phylum Chordata; class Mammalia; order Primates; family Lorisidae; genus Arctocebus; species Arctocebus calabarensis. The sequence continues at coordinate 19,664 of CAUYON010077489.1, read as the reverse complement.
AGAGATATAAATGTACCTATTTAAGAAACTGAATAAGTTCCAGACAGAATAACATCAAAGAAATTAAGGTCAAGATACCCGATAATTAAACTTCTGAAACTTTGTCATTTGCAGTAATGTGAATAAGTTTCAAGTGTATCATGCTGTGTGATATAAGACATGCACAGAAAACAAATACTTCAGGATCTCACTTATGCATGGAACCTAAAAGCAGCGCCTGTGGCTCAGCGAGTAGGGCACCAGCCCCACATACCGAGGGTGGTGGGTTCAAACCCGGCCCCGGCCAAACTGCATCAAAAAATAGCCGGGCGTTGTGGCGGGCGCCTGTAGTCCCAGCTACTTGGGAGGCTGAGGCAAGAGAATCGCCTAAGCCCAAGAGCTGGATGTTGCTGTGAGCTGTGACTGCACAGCACTCCACTGAGGGCGATAAAGTGAGACTCTGTCTCTACAAAAAAAAAAACAAAAAACAAAAAACTGGAAAGTAGAATAGTGGTTACCAGAGATGTGTTAGAAGTACTGAAGAGGAATGAGAGGTTGGTCAAATGGTACAAATTTCCAGGTAGAAAGGGCAATAAGCTTTTTAATTGTATAAAAAATAAGTAAGTGAATAAGGTGGTGAATATGGTAGCTGGATTTAATCATTCAGCAATGTATACATATATCAAAGCATCACATTATATCCCTAAAATATACTCAATTATTATTTGCCAATTAAAAAATAAACTTCTGAAAACTAAAGAGAAAAAACAAATCTTAATAGCAGCCAGAGAAAAATGACAAGTTACATGATGAAAAACAATTTGAATGACAGTGGATTTCTCATCAGAAATCATGGAGAACAGGCAATGGATACAGAGAGCGGAAATCCCCCCCACACACACTGTTTGTGAGAACATATAATGCAATGACTACCAGATTTTGTTTAAAATACAGTTTTGAAAATGCTCAACATCACTAATCATCAGGGAAAGGCATATTAAAACAACAAGAAACCACCTTACCCCTATCAGAATAGCCATTGTTAAGAAGTAAAAAAATAATGTTGGTTGGCATGGATGCAGTGAAAAGGGAAAGCTTATACCCTGTTGGTGAGAGTGAAACTCTCTGTACCACCACCATGGAAAGCAGTATGGAGATTCCTCAAAGAACTAAAAATAGATATACCATTGCATCCAACAATCCCACTATTGGGTATCTACCCAAAGGAAAAGAAATCATTGTATCAAAGGGACATTGGCATAGCACTCCTGTGTTTTTCACAGCACATTCACAATTGCAAAGATTGGAATCAACCTAAGGTCTCATGAACTGATAAAGAAAATGTGGTACATGTACCATGGAATACTACTCAGCAAAATAAAAAAATAAATAAATAAATAAATAAAATCATGTCTTTCACCATGACTTGGATGGAACCATTATGCTAAGTGAAATATCTCAGGAATGGAAAAGAAAAAAAACTGGATGTACTCATAACTGGCAGACAATTATGGTTATACAGGCCATAAAAGTGATGTAATGGATTCTGTAGACTCAAGAGGGAAAAAGTTGGAAGAAGAGTACAAAAATTACCTCTGTGTACAATGTACACTGTTTGGGTGATGGGTACACTAAAAGCTCTGACATCACCACTATGCAAATAACACATGTTTAACAAAAACTTTTTGTGCACCCTAACTCTATTAAAATAAAAAATAAATAAACAAAACTTAGCTCTGAAAAGTATTTGACTACTGTTTACTTTCTGTGAATATTCAAACGAAACATGTTCTTCAAACACACTTGTGAAGAACCACAGCATCATAATGAGTTTTGGGCACACAGTGCTTATATTTACAAAAATCTCTTCACACCTCAAAATCAATTAACTTTAATATAGGATGCGTCTTTTTCATTAAAGGCACACTCTCTCTAATATTCTGGATTGTAATGACTACCTTCTTTCTAATCTATTCACTGATTTGGAGATATTTAATGTTTCTACTCTTGCAATTGCTTTCTACTATCATGTCCTGCATTCAAAGTTAGAAAATACACAATTACATACATAATGAAATATATAACATGCAAAGGAAATATTCTTTCCTAAAACTATTACTTCTCTTGATACTCTTTTTACTGGATTGCTTCCATATTTTTTGACTTTATATTTTGAACAACGTTTTGCATCTCTTCATACATTTTATGGTAATTTAAATGTTTCATAGATTCTTTAAACCTTCATAACTATACTATTTTCCAAGTACTATTCTTTTCATGGCTATAGTTTTACTCTGTCACATGTTTCTGCAGTGCCATGTGCAGTACATTCCAAAATTTAAAAATAAAACTCATCCCATTTATCTGAAGACTTATCTAAAAATAAAATATGATGAGTGTAAATACATGTATTAAGTATATTAGTATGCTTACCTAAGGGGAACAAGATTGTAGTAGGAAAGATTAAGAAAAGATTACAAATTAAACTGTTGAAATTTATCTTTGAAATGTCAATAATTTGTTTTGAGATTGTTAACCATCCTTGAATGAGTTTATGTTTTATCTCCTCAACTAGATATGAGGACAGAGAACGTGTCTTTTCACAGTTTTGAAATCACAATGACCTCTACTAATTTTCACAAAATTAGAGAACATCACATTTGTGTTGATTGTAGCTGTCATTTCCTTTTATACCTAAATTAATTATCAAGTTTAAGTGCTTTATGAGACTTGGTAATGTTCACGTAATTAGTTAATATCAAAAGTAAGACTTAAAATTCAACATTTTATTAAAACTATGTTTTTTTTAAAGAATTAATTCCCAACTTTCCGCTATAGTATTTATATTGTAAATTTTTATAAAAATTAGAGTACGTTGAAACTGCCCTTACAAATTGATGAAGGAGTGTGAGGTGAGAATTAGTATAAGGCTCCCAAAACTCTATGAAGTAACTCACCTAGCTGAAATAATAACCATTATCAGCCACCTCCCCCTTGTTCGCTTGATAATAGTCACTGTCTCCTTGTTTGCTTCTCTGTAATTGTTATTATAGAGGGCACAGGTGGTAGCCAGAAAGCTTTTAAACTTTTCTCCATAAACAACATCACTTATTCAGAACCTGACCCGTCTAAACCAAGAAATTGACTAGAAAGGTCTGGAACTTCCCCCAAAGGAACTGCATTCCAGGGGATCAGCTGACCTACCCTGATAGTGGCTCATCCAAAGGACTGTGGATTCTACATCAAGGAATTTTAATAGCTAATTTTTTGAACTGGATTGCTCCACAAAATTAGCTATTAAAATTCCTTGACGTGTATAACACACATATTTTTTAAATACTATGTATCATTGTATAAATCTATTATCAGGAAATTATGAGTTAACTTACAAATCTCTGGGATCCATCATATTCACACCTTTCGATTTTTCCTAGACTGCCATCTGAGAAATACAGCTTTTCTGCATGGTGGTCGATGGTGAGTCCATTTGGAGTGAGTATGTCTGTACTGATCACGACTTGAGCATTTTTCCCAGTCAGGGTAGATCTCATGATACTCGGATGCTGTTCATTCCAGTTGGTCCAAAACATTAAACTAATTGAAATAACAATTGGAATTATAAGCAAAAAGTTTCACCGAAGTAAGAACATAAGTAGAATCATGGCAAAACCTACCTATTTAAAAAGAAGCAAAAACATTTATCTTATATTTTATGATCTTTAATGATATCTGGGTAATAAAAGAAGATGTACAGATTCTACCAGTAATTTCATCTGATTTTTGCCTATGTTCTTAAATGAAACTTAGAATCTATTTCTGAAAAACAATTATTCTGTACATTCCCGCAAATGGTACTTTAATTATATTGTGTTAGTTTGATGCAGAATGAGGACTTATTTTAATCAAGAACAAAACACTGATCTGTAGTTTTCTATGAACTGCGGATATACCCTAACTTCTTAAGGTCACTTTTCAGCTGATCCAGTATGATCATTTTGAACATGCTTTTTATTCTAAATATATTTCCTTCTCTTACATATCTTCCATGTGTATGTGTGTGTGTGTGTGTGTGTATGCTTTCTGATAAAAATAAAAATCATCCTCCCTTTCTAGTTTTGCTATTTAAATTCTACACTCTATTTGCAAGTGTTTTAGAGTTATAAAATTAATGAACTCCTATATTTTATTTTTTTCTCCCTTAAGATGATATTTTTTTGAGACATAGTCTCTCTTTGTAGCTCCCAGTAGAGTTCTGTGGCAACATAGCTCACAGCAACCTCTAACTCTTGGAAGAAAGCGATTCTCTTGTCTCAGCCTTATGAGTAGCCGGAGTACAGGTGCCTGCCACAACTCCTGGCTATTTTTAGAGATGGAGTTTCACTTTAGACTGGTCTCTAACTCATGAGCACAGGCAATCTGCCCACCTCAGCCTCCCAAAGTGCTGGGATTATAGGCATGAGCCACCTCGCCTGGACTACTGTGATTTTTTTTTTTAAGAAATTACAATATTGTTTCTAAAGTTCTAGAAACCATTGTCTAATGAACAATTGTCTATTGTCTAATGAATCTCAAATTATTAAGCATAATATCTGGTCCCATGTACAATTATTTAAAGGTAATTTAGGATAGTCAACACCATTATTACAAAATGGGTTGTTTTGAGTATTTTGTAAAAACTCATTAGCAGACAATATTAAAATTCACAACAAAATTTTTTTCTACTAGCTAATTTAAAATATAATCCATACCCAAGGAGGAAAAGTGGGTAATTATGCCCTTTGTTAAAATATTTCCTATAATTTTTAACTAGTCTATGGAACATGATCATGTTCTATAGTGTGTCAGAGATATTCTGTCTTATGAATCAGTATGTTTGCAAAAGCATCAAAAAGGGCATTCTATTTTCTTAACCTATCCACAATTTTGCTAATAAATGGTAATGTTTAGGATAAAAATTCAATTAATTAAAACATTTTAAAAGTTATGCATGTAATGTTAGATATTAAATATACAATTTACCCGCAATATTTTCTTAATTTTTGGCTTTTGAAAAAGAGAAACTTAGATATATTAATGTTCCTTGCATTTCACCTTCTCATTTCACAGATGAGAAAACAGAGAGAGGCTGAGAGAGTCACAGTAATTAAAGTTTATACTAATAACTAGTTAAGTAAGTCAAGTTTTGAAGTATAGTATTCTAAAATTCCATTTAGAAGGTAAAATTTGTGTTAATCAATTAATATAAAATGGCAGTTTAAATTTATCACTGATGCATTTTTGTGCTTTTTTACTTTAATTACAAATAATTTTTAAGTAAAGTATTTTTATATGTTTACTTCTAAATTATAGTTCACTACATGCAAGATGCAAGTGGTAATTTTGAAAAATATCATATATATATACATCATCCTTGAAACTCATATATAATATTATGAGTATGTTTATTTTCCTTATTTTTATTTCCAAATTGACTTATAAATTCCTTTGAACAATTCTTTCATTGTTATTAGGGACATTTAGTTTGTCCTGAGATTCTGTTGGTGATCCATGAGGATAAAAGCATCTGAGCCAACCTAAAGCTGGATAGTGACAAGGCAGTAGTATGAACAGAGAAGGCCTGTATCCCTCTAAGCTAACAATCACTTGAGCTATATAAAAAGTCATTACATCTTTCAACATTAAGAGTTTCCGTGAATAAGATGAAAGTGTTCAGTTAAGTGAATTAAATCTGATCTCACTTCTACCTCTATAAAAATGTCCAGATTTGCACCTATTTTCACACTGAGTGATTTATGGAGTCCCTTCTTTTGACAAATAAATGGTCAGGGTCAGCGATTAGCTGTCATTGCATTTTATTCTTCAATCTTCTTTCATCACATTTTAAAAGGGCTCTTCTATTTCTGCTCAGTGAAGGCCAGATTGGTCTAATTTTTTTATTTGTTTCATTTAAGAAAAAAAGGAATTTTTAATAGTCAACAAAGTCTTACCACACTGTGTATACAGTAAATGTGAAAGTCCATAGATATATATTTTTTTATATTTTGCTCTTCGGCTTTCTATATAACTGCTTTCTTTATGGCATCCTCCCAATGCGATTTTTTTCTACTTTGTTTTTATTCACTCAGTACTATAGACTAATCATATCTTCTAATCATGAATTCTTTAAAAGTATTACTTTCAAAGTCTGTACACTATACCATAAAACAGATGCAGACTCCAATAGATTAGACTATTTTAATTACCAATTATGAAAATATAGTTGTATACAAATTTTTTTTAATTGTTGCTGCCATTTTTCTTTAATATTTCAATCAGCAAGGTCCCAATTGTTAAAATTAGTTGATTAAAAAGAAAACATATCCCCTAGGTTTCAATATGTATTCATAGTTTTTCTCTTAATTTATAATTCTAATCAGATATGCATTGTCTTTTTATTTTTTATTAAATCATAACTGTACACAGTAATGCATTTATGGGGTGGAGACTTTACCTCCTTTATGTTTACATGGATGCAGCTTGAACGTACTCTTCTTAGTAAAGTATCTCAAGATTAGAAGAAAAATTATCCAATGTACTCAGTACTATTAAGAAACCAATATATAATCACCCACACTTTCATACGAATGATAAAACACAACTATTGCCCGGAATATCTTCTTAACATGCCTATGATAGTATTGTCCCTTTCCATTTTCTTTTTCATTTAAAATCGTTTTTCTCTCATGAAGATGACACCTGTAATTTAAAGAGTTCAAATTTTAATTAGTTCTGTATTCTCCAATGTATTCCATTGATGTATGTGTCTATTTTTATACCAGTATGATACTGTTTTAATTCCTATAAACTTGTCGTATAATTTGAAGTCAGGTAACGTAATACCTCCAGCTTTGGAGAATTGCTTTGGTTATTCAGGATGTTTTTGGTTCTGTATAAATTTTAGGATTATTTTTTCTAATTCTGTGAAAAGCAAGATTGGTAATTTGAGACATTGTGTTGAATTTCTAGATTGCTTTTGGTAGTATGATCATTTTAATGATACTGATTCTTCTAATCCATGAATATGGAATATTTTTCCATGTGTATACATCATCTATAATTTTTTTTTTTTTGGCCAGTAATTTGTACTTCTTATAGATATCTAGAAAACTTTTGCCTCCTGGGTTAAATGTATTCATGTGTTATTTTCTTTTTTATCTATTGTGAATGGACTGACCTTCTATATTTGATTCTCAGCTTGATAACTATCAGTATATGGAAATGTTACTGATTTGTGTGCACTGATTTCGTATCCTGTAACTTTAATGAAGTCATTTATAAAATCTAGGAGCCTTTTAGATGAGTTTCTGTTCACATTTTTATGCTCTTATATTAAAAAAGTTTTATGAATTATAAAAGAACTTGACAGAAAACTTTCATTTTTTAAATTCTTTTAAAAATTAGTATAGTTTGATAGTCTTTTGACTTATGCTGAAGACATTAAAATGTACTATATCTTACTTTTGACATTCATCCAAGGTTAGTACATGTGGGTGGTCATCCTCTGACATGGTAATAACTGCTTCTCTGTCAAAAGCTCCAAGTCGAGTCTGGTCCACTGTGTGTCTGGTGATAGAAGAAGTGGTTGAACTGGTCCAATATAGTGTATCCCATGCTCTATGATAGGCAAGTCCTTCCACAGAACCCACGTCTGATGGGGGAAGAAAAATTTTTACATTTGTATTTACAAAAAAACCATGATATCTAGACAGATAAAACATGTAAGATATATACATATACCTGTTGTTTTATCAACCACTTCTCTACAGACCCCCCCAAATAAAAAATATAGTAATTGTGGTACCTACAACAGGTAGGCTGATTACACACAGCAAAATATAGCTGTGAATTGAAATATATATCATGGGAAATGATTTTGTAAAAATGTCATTAAGTACTTAAACTTCTCAGTAAACAAATTAAAAACCCCAAAGTGTGAGGTTTTTAAATTTGTTTACTTGTAAATATCAAACAATGATAGATAACGTTTTATAAGTTAATGTGGAAAGTTCTTGATTTTATTCAACTAATGTGATATAAAAACAAAACACAAGAAAACAAAATTAATTGACATCTTAGGAGTGCTTTAAATGTTAGGAAAAAAAGATAAATAGTAAACAGGTCACAAAACATAAAAATTACAATGTGAAAAATAAAAGTAATTATTTCTTAAAATTTTGTTCCCAATATCTAGGATAACATAAAAAAGCTGTTTTATTTTTTACAGATGTGCTTTGAGTACATCTTTAAGAATAATTTTAAGAGCAATTATTTCATAAAATTATGTTCCCAATATCTAGAATAACATAAAGTAACCATTTTAATTTTACAGATATGCTTTGTGTACATCTTTAAGTATAACAAAATTATAAGTTTTCCTTCATATTATCATTTTTCCTCAGAATTATCTTAACCTATTTAATTTAACAAAGGATATATACATACACCTTGTACAGCCATACTAAGAAATTAACATTATAATAGACAGAGTCTTTCTCTTATTTTTCTCTCAAGGAATCTCTTAAAGGAATTATTCAGGTCTTATGAAAATAGTCAGATGAAAAGAGCTGTTTCTAACTTTAGAATGTGTACTGTTTAGTTTGTAAAGTCAATAGGATTTTGTGCGAATGCAAAAGAATAATCAAAGCTTTGAACCAGGTTTATTTCATGTCATTAAATTTTGTCGTTTGTTCCTTTTCTATATGCAACACAGAAAGTCCAATAATAATATAATGAATAGCTACCATTTATTGGATGCTGTTTACCTGCTAGAACTTATGCAAACTCCTTTGCATACATCATTTTATTGTATATACAATTCTACTTTGTGAATTTTCATTGTTCCTCTTTGCTTGCAAATGAAACTGAAACTGATGTTATAGGGCTGATAATATTAAACCAAAATTTGTACCCTAGGGATGCCTGTTCCAAAAGCTTATGTACTTAACAACACCACTATTTGGAGATGGGTTTATAGCACCTAATACTTATTTTTGATCTACACAAAGCTATAAACAAATAATTCATTAGTCTTAACCTGTTTTACCCTGGGAAAATCGTACAACTTAGTAATTTACCATGAATAAGCTTCCACTTACTCATCAAAACAATTTAGAAGGAATTAATGGGGGTGATTAATGACAATCTAGGCTAGGAATGATGGAAGAAAAATTATGAAAAAACAATTTTAATATATTCAGTTAAGCTAATTTTATGTGGTTATGTATTTTTATTTCAGATCAACATGAGGATACAAATAATTAGTTTAATTGCCTTTGTTAAGTAAGATCCCTGTTGTAGTAGTGTTCTGCACCCAGAAGCAGTGCCATATACCCTTACATCATGCCCATTAGGGTATACATCATACCCTAATGTGCATGGCCTCATGTATCCCCCTTTATGTAGTTCTTATAGTGCTCTATTTGGACTGAATGGGTAGGATGTTGATAAAGGTGTTTCAAGTATTAATTATTAAATCACCAATTCTGCTGGTTTGTTGTACTTCCAAGTTTATTTCAGAAATGTAGTTGAGTCTATTAGTAGTATTTTCAGTGTTACATTCTTTCATCATTCACAAATATATAGAGAAAAAGGCATTGATCCAAAAGAATTCAAGCAAATAAAAATCATTCATCCACCCTATCTGTGTCATCCCTTCCAGTGACTTTGACAGATCTTCCTCCAGGTCACATGTCTTTCCAATTCCAATCGTTATCATATTGAGATACAGCAGATGCTTCTTTTCTATGGTTGATAAAATTCCATGGTTATTAGAGTACAAAACTCATTTCACTAACCAGGTACAATCTCTATTGTTTTATTTGTTTATCTATTTATTGTTATTTTGAAAAAAATTGGTGGATATAGATATTCTTTACTACACGGATAAACTGTATCATGCTAAAGTCAGGGCTTTCAGTGTACCTGCTACTAGAATAGTGTACACTGTACCTCATAGTTAGACATTTTATCCTTCACATCTCTTCTACCCTCCCCTTTTCATAGTGTACAAAGTCTATTACTGTTCTTATCATCACATAAATGATAGCTTTGGTTAGCTCCTTGTCATAAGCAAGAACATCTGATATATGTTTTTCTACTCCTGAGATACTTCACTTAGGATACTCATTTCTAGTTCCATTCAAATTGCTGCAAAAAACATGATTTCATTCTTTGTAATGGCTGAGTAGTACTCCAAAGTGTATATACAGAGGGTATAAAAAACGTATACACATTTTAAGAAAGGAAAAAAATATACTAAAACTTGCAATACTCAAGCCACATTTTACTTTTACAAGAGATATAAGAAACAATATATAAGATTAAAAAAATCGTTATATACTGAACATCATAATTTTCATACTTTTTCTTTCTTAAAACATATATACATTTTTGACATGATGTGATATATTCTTTTTTTAAGTGTGTGTATATATATATATATATTTTTTTTTTCTTCTTCCACTCATTGACTGATTAGCATTTAGACTGATCCTGTATCTCTGCTATTGTGAATTCTGCTGCAAAAAATCATTCAGGTGCAGTTGTTTTTTCTAAAATTACTTTTTTCCTTTGAGTAGATATTCAGTAGGAGGACTGCTGAATTCAGTAGTAGGTGAATCAAGTGGTAGCAATACTTTTATTTCATTGAGGAACTATAATACTGCTTTCCATAGTGGATGTACAAATTTACATACTTGCCAACTGTAAATGAGCATTGCCTTTCACTTGCAACCATGCAACATCTATTTTTTTTCGACCTTTTAATAATTGCTGTTCTGAGAGGGGTAGATGGTATCTTATCGTGGTTTTAATTTGCATTTCTTTGATAATTAGTAACGGTGAGAATTCTTCATGTTTGTTGGTCATTTGTTTATCTTATTTTGAAAAACTTCTGTTCATGTCTTTTGCCCACTTTTTGATGTCCTTTTTTTTTTTTTTAATTTTTCTTGCTGATTTCTTCTTTGTAGATTCTGGATATTATCCCTTTGTTGGACTTACAGTTTGTGAATATATTCTCCCATTCTGTAGGGTGTCCATTTGCTCTGTTGATTATTTCCTTTGCTGTGAAAAAGCTTCTTAATTTAATTAAGACTCATTTATTTATTTTTGCTTTTGCTATATTTGCTTTAGGGGTCTTATTCATAAATCTCATAAATTCTTTGCCTAAGCCAATGTCTCAAGGAGTTTTTACTATGTTTTCTTCTAGAATTTTTATGATTTCAGGTATTACCTATAAATCTTCAATCTATCAAAGACTAAATGATCATGGAGAAAAAGCACTGGACAAAATTCAACATGCTTTCAAGATAAAAACTCTCAAAAAACTAGGCATAGAAGGAAAACATCTCAACATTACAAAAGTCTTATATGATAAAACCACAGCCATCATGATAACTGATTGGGAAAAAGTTAAAAATATTCCCTATAAGAACTGGAACAATACAAGAGGCCCACTGTCAGCACTTCTATTCAACATAGTACTGGAATTCCTAGCCAGAGCAAACAGCCTAGAGAAAGAAATGAAGGGCATCCAGATTGCAAAAGGGGAGGCCAAATTATCCAATTTCCACTGACCTAGAAATCTCTACAGATTTCACCAAAAGACTTATCTTATACCTAAAATACTCTAAAGATTTCACTCCTAGAACTCAAATATAAATTCAGTAAAGTTTTAGTTTATAAAATTAATTTATGCAAATCAATATCATTTCTATGCAGTAATAAAAGTCAAGTTCAGTGTCAAATCAAATACTCAATACCATTTACAACATTTACAAAGAAAATAAAGTTTCTAGAAATATACTTAATCAAGGAAGGGAAAAATCTCTACAAGAAGAAATAGGAGGCATTGATTAAAAAACATAAATGGCACAAACAAATGAAATGTTTGTTCTCATGTACTGGAAGAATCAACACCATTTCATGTACATATTACCAAAGTGATTTATAGAGCCAATACAATTCCCATCAAAATCCTAATATTATTTCTTACTGATATAGAAAAAAAATCCTAAACTTCATATGAAACCAATAAAGATTTCAAAATAGCCAAATCAATCTTATGCATAAAGAACAAATATTGCTCAAATTATATTACATGTCCATAGCAACCAAACAACTTGGTACTGATATGAAATTACACACATAGACCAATAAAACAGAACAGAAAACACAGAAATAAAACTATATAGCTATGACCAACTGATTTTTGACAAAGCAAACAAAACATACACTGGGAAAATATGCCCTATTTGAACACAGCGCTGGGAAAAACTGGATAACCACATGCACAAAAATGAAACATGATCTCTATTTCTCATAATATCCAAAAATTAACTATTTTATTTTTGTAATATGTGATAACTTGAAGGTACACTTAAACTAAGTCAGTAATGTCTTTCTCAAAAAGATATTTAGCTACCTATAAAATTATATTTTCCACTAAAAAGCCAATTAAAAACATATACTATTTTAAAAATTACAAAAAATATTTTAGTTGAAATAACATAAGACAGCTGTTTTATTTTATGAGGCTTTACCAACAGTGTGAGAGCATATGGCATGTGTGTTTTTGTATGTGCACATGCTCATGTGTTTGAATGTTGAAGTTCCTGAATCATTGAACATCCAAATAAAAACTTTTCTTTACTGGTCCTGGGAGATAATTATGTAGTTTGAAAATAAAAATTAAATACATATCTATTCAACCAAATATGAAATATTGAACAGAGTAAAGCAATATAAAGTTAAAAATTCATATAATTCCATGAAGTAGAATAGACCTAATTATGAAAATAATTACATCAGTGCTATTTCACAACTCCTTATTTTCCACTCCAATAAAAAATTATTTTAGAAGTGTAAAACATAACCAGTAAAAATATTACCTTCTCACCTCATGCACTTACCAAAACAAAACAAAAAAAAGCATTTCTTTCCCTTCCATCCAGTTTGAGCTGGAATTGGGTTTGACAAAGCATAAGTGAAGTCCTGATGTATTTTGTAGAACTAAGAAGGGGAAGTCCTAATGTGTTTTTATAGAATTAGGGAGGGGAGGTCAGCTCATGAAAAAAAATGCAAGACAGAGAAATAACTCAGAACCATGGCTGGTTTCCACAGGAATGGTGAGGAAATTGATACTAAGAGCCTGGCAGAGGAACCAATTGCTGCTCTGAAGCTACTCAAAGGATTTCATTTCATAGAGAACATACCTTCATCTCTTCACTACTGAAAAAGGAAAATAGCCCCTTCCTGTTCATAACATGTTCTAAAGGCAGGATAAAAGCTGACCAAATGACAAAGACAGTAAAGGATATTCTTGGTTGGGTGAACAGGTACAAAACATTGCTATTCATGTGACTGGGATGATGGTCACAGATAAAATTCACTTGCAATGTTAGTGATATTTTTCCCAAGGACAGGCTACAACATGTCATAGTGACCTTTTCATGGAATTTGTTCTACTTTCTTACTTACTGAATTGTTCTCTAAAGCCAGAGGATATCACAGTTTGTTGCTTGAAATTATGTCTGTAGCATGAAGTATCCAAATCTTCTTTGGAGAAGCAGGTACAATTTCTAACACAGGTGCAATGCTTAAAATAAGAATCTTTAGGACACAATATTCCACATCTAGCTTAACTTTTCAACTTCCAAGAAAACAAGATCCTGGGTCCACTTCAAAATTCGTATTTGATGTTGAACTCTTTATATGTAATGCACATAACTGTACTTTGCTTTGAGCCTAATAAAACATGACTAACTTAAATTTTGCCTATACTTTACCTTTATGTAAAAGCCTCTAATAATTCCTTTTTTCTTTATTTTTTTGGTGAAATACACCATGTTTCTTCTAGCATTCAGTTTCATGAGCCAATAATTTAACATGGTTGAACTATAGGTTTGACAAAATCTAGTGCACTTTCATTATGAAAATACCCAATGACTAGGAATAAAAGGAAACTACCTTAATTTGATAAAGACAATCTAAAAAACCCAAGGCTCACATCACATTTACTGATGAAAGAAAAATGAATCTTTCCCCTAAAGACTAGGATCAAGGCAAGAAAGCCCACTCTTACTGTTCTACCCAACATTGTATTAGAGTACAGACAGGGAGAGAAAGAAAGAAGGAAGACAGGTAGAGAGGGACAGAAAAAGGAAGAAAAGAAAGAAAAGGCATGAATATATATATATATATATATATATTTTGTAGAGACGGAGTCTCACTTTATCGCCATGGTGTCACACAGCTCACAGCGACCTCCAACTCCTGGGCTTAGGCAATTCTCTGGCCTCAACCTCCCGAGTAGCTGGGACTACAGGTGCCCACCACAACGCCTGGCTAAAAAGGCATGAATATTAAAAAGGAAGAAGTAAAACCATCTCTATTTGCAGATGACAAGTTCTGGTACACATGAAATCTACATAATTTAGAAGAAAATTATTAAAGCTAATAAAAATATTCAGCTAGGGTACAAGGTATAATAGCAACATACAAAAATCTTATTTCAAAACACAAAAATATATCTCCACAAACAGCAATGAACAATCCAAAAATTTAATTAAGAAAATTTTGTTTATAATAACATTTAAAAAATAGAATACTTAGGTATAAGCTTAGCACATAATTATAATTTTAAAAAAATCTACAAAAACTACAGAACATCACTGAAAGAAATTAATGAATACTTAAATAAATGAAAAGGTATCATGTTCATTGATCGGGAGGCTTAGCATTGTAAAAATGGCAATGCTATCCAAACAGACCTGTAGATTTAAAGTAATCCGTATAACTTTTTCTTAGAAATTGACAAAGTGAGTTTAAAATGCAGTTGGAAGTGCAAAGGGCCCAGAACAATTTTGAAAATGCAAAGGGGTGCTGCTGGTGCTCTGGGTGCTGCCTGACTGGCCTTCTTCATGGAGTGTGGGCCCCTGCCACGCTGTGTCCTACAGTGATAACGGGAGCCCTATAAAGGATTCTAGGACAAGGATTCCAGGATTAGGAAAGCTAGGAAATTGGAAAAAAGAACACAAGAACACTGAAGATCATCCCAAAAATCCCAAAGGAAATCTAAGAAGTCATGGTAGCAAGACTGTCTAAAAGTAAAGAACAGAGTCAAGGTGGAAAAACCATTCAGATTCCAGATGGTACTACTATAAACAAGAAAACTCTCCCTGGAGGAAAACCAAGTGTAGCGATGTGCAAGAGACAACAATGATCATTCATCCGCTAATGGCTGTTTCACGGCTAATACTGGACACAGACCATAAGAGTTTCAGGAACATAGACAGAAGCCATATATGGGTAAATAGTGTGGGAAAACCATGGGTTATGGTGCCTCCATTCAAACACATAAAAAGCCTCACATTGCAGAGAAACTCTGTGATTGTAAGGAATGTAGCAAACTCTTTGTTTCTGTCTCAAACATTGAAAGGCACATGGTAAGACACAGTGGAGATATATCTCATAAGTGTAAGTTTTGTGGGAAAATCTTTGTCACACTTTACACCCTATACATGAAAGAACTCACACTGGAGAGAAGCCATATGAATATTAACAATATGGTAAAACCTTCAGGTGTTACTAGTACCTACAAATGCATGAAAGAATTCATGCTGGAGAGAAATTCTGTAAGTGTAAACTATGTAGGAAAGCCCCTGGGTATTCCAGTCATATTTGACTACATGAAAGGACTCACACTGGAGAAAAAAAATCAACGACTATAAGCAATATGGAAAAAGGCTTTCTCATCTGACAAGATATCACACACTGAAGATGAACCTCATAAATTTAAGATATGTGTGAAAGGCTTTGAATCTCCCAGGTCACTTCAAAGACATGAAACAACTCACCCAGGAGACACCCTACCATTGTAAGCACTGTGGGAAAGCCTTTAGTCATTATAGTTACTTTAGAGTACATGAAAGAATTCATACTAGAGAGAAACCATACAAATGTACAGAATGTGTGAAACTATTAAATGTTCCAGTGCCTATCTATCATATATGAAAGGAAAATACCAACATCATATTTTGAAGAACTGGAAAAAATCCTGTGTAGGTAAGGCTATTCTGAGTAATAAAATTGGGAAGCATCACTTTACCAGACTTTAGGCTATATTATGAGTCCATACTAATCAAATCAGCATGGTATTGGCTCAAAAACAGAGCCATAACATATGGAACACGATAGAAAATTTAGTGTTAAAACCAGTCTCTACTTGCCATCTGATCTTTGATAAACCTAACAAAAGAATTCCTATTCAACAAATGGTGCTGGCAAAATTGGATAACCACACATAAAAGACTGAAACTTGACCCACACCTTTCACCCCTTACAAAAATTGACTCAAGATGGATAAGAGACTTAAATCCAAGACATGAAAGAAAACATATGTTGGAAGAAAATGAGAGGAAATTTGTGACCATGTTAGACTAGAGAAAGATTTTACGGCAAAGACTTCAGCAGCCATCACACCAACAAAAAAATTTAACAAATTGGACTTAATTAATCTGAAAAGCTTCTGAACAGCTAAGGATACAACAAGCAAAGCAAAAAGACAACTTTAAAAATGGGAAAAGATATTAGCAGAGTATCAGTCTGACAAAGCATGGAAAACTAGAATCTTCGGAGAACTCAAATTAATCAACAGAAAAAAGGTAAACAATCCTATCTATCCCTGAGCAAGAGATATGAACCAAACCTTCTCTGATGAAGACAAAGGGCTAATATAGCCCATAACATAAATATATGAAAAAGTGATCACTGTCCCTGGTTATCAGCGAAATGAAAATCACAACCACCCTAAGATATCACTTAAACCCAGGAAGAATGGTCCATATCACAAAGTCTCAAAGCTATAGCTGTTGGTGTGGATGTGGAGAAAAGGGAATACTTTTACACTGCTGGTGGGACTGCAAGCTAATATAACCTTTTTGGAAGGAAGTATGAAGAATCCTCAAAGAACTCAAATAGGATCTTCTATTTGATCCTGCAGCCCCATTACTAGGCATCTGCCCAGAAAAAGAAAACAAAAACTTTTTCTCATAAGGACATTTGCACTAGGCTGTTTATCACAGCTTAATTTACAATCAACAAAATGCGGAAGCAACCTAAATGCCCACCAACCTAGGAATGCATTAACAAGCTATGGTATATGTATATTATGAAATACTATTCAGCCATTAAAAAGATGGAGACATTACATATTTTGTATTAACCTGAATTGAGTTGGAACACATTCTTCTTAGTAAAGGATCACAAAAATGGAGAAACAAGAATCCAATGTACTAAAGTCTAAAATGAAAGCAGTAATTGATTTAATACAAGGTAGGGGTAGGGAAGGAGGAAGCCGGTAGAGATGAAGAGAGAGGGGGATGGAAGATCAAAGTGTATGGCACACCTCTTGAGGGTGGGACACAATTATAAGAGAGACTTTACCTAACAAATCCAATCAGTGTAAATTAATTCTATGTACCCTCAATGAATCCCAAACAATAAAAAAGAAGAAAAAAAAAAAAAGAAATGCAAAAGACTCAAAACAATCTTGAAAAAAAAGAAAAAAGTTAGAGGACTCACACTTCTTTATTTTAAATTTAATAAAAAATGATAGTAGTCAAAATAGAGTAGTATTTTTACAAAGGTAGACATACTAATCATTGAAATATATTTGATAATACAGAAATGAACACAATTTTATTAAAGGATATCAGAAAAATTCAATGAGGAAAAATGTCTCTTATCATATGTTGCTCCAACAACTGTATATCCACATACAAAAGAATGATGCTAGATCACTTTCTAATAATACTCACACATATATTCAAAATTCAATTTAGACCTAAATGTTGAAGATAATCTATAAAACTCTTACAGTAAAATACATAAGAGAACACCCATATCCTTGGGTTAGGCAAAGCCTTCTGAAACACAACACCAAAAGTGCAAATGACAAGAGAAACACTGTTAAGTTCATCAAAAGTAAAGACTTTTAAGCTTCAAAAGACACCATCAAGAAAGTAAAAAGCCAAACTCACAGAATGGGAGAAAATATTTGCAAATCATTTATGTGAAAATAAACGTGTATCTAGAATATATTAAGAAACTTTGTATACTCAACATAAAGAAACAATAGAATCAAAATATGGCAAGGAATTTTAATAGATCTTTCTCAAAAAAAGGTATTCAAATGGCCAATATGCACACGAAAAATGCTGAACATTGTTAGCTATCAAAGAAATACAAATCGAAATCATTTTTCATATCCATTATAACAACAATAAAAATAAAAAGATTTTGTAAAGGTGTGGAAAAACTGGAACAACGTATGTTGTTGGTGGAAATGTAAAATGGTATAGCATCTTAGTAAAAGAGTGGCAGTTTTTCAAAATGTTAAACATATAGATACCATATGACTTAGCAATTCCACTGGTAAAGTATATAGCCAACAGAAAAGAAAATATACATCCATATATACTCAAATGTTGGCAGCAGCTTTGCTCATTATTGTCAAAAGCAGAAATAACCCAAATGTCAATTCCCCCATGAATGGATGAACAAAGTGCAGAACATCCACACATGGTATTATTCAACATTATAAATGTGAAGCTCTGATAAATGCTAAAAATGAATGGATTGTGAACATATAATAATAAGTAAAAGAAGGCAGCCATACATATACAAAAGACACTATATAATTTCACCATATGAAATAGGCAAATCTTTAAAGACAGAAAGTTAATTAGTAGTTGCCTGTGGTTAGGGAGTATAAGGGGATAGGGAGGAATAAGAAAAGACTTCTAAATGGTATGGGGTTTGGGGAATAGGGAGGGGTGATAAAAATGCGTTCAAATTGAAGGTTGTCATGGTTCACAATTCTGTGACTATATATTAAAAACTACCTAGCTATGCACTCTAAATAGTTGAACTGTATGGCTTGTAACAGGGGTCCTCAAACTACGTCCCGCTGGGTATTTTTGCCTCCACTGCCTGTTCTGTTTAGCAGTGGACTCATCCAGGGCGCAAAATCTGTTAGAGGAAAAACCATTGGTTGCATTTCACTGGAAAAGTTGCAAAAGGAGTGCCAATTTAGATTTAAAGAGCTTCATCTCCATGAACAGGACATACAGCTTTTCCATAACCCATTTTCTACTGACATTGAAAATGTAGAGGTCAGTCCCTGAAGTTGCCGCCCCTGCCTTCCGCATCGCCTTGGGCTGGTGTCTCCTGCAGGCGGAGCCAGGCGCTGAAGGGTGCAGCAGGGGCGGCCGAGTGCTCTTGCACCTTCTGCTTTCCGGCTTCTCCATCCTGCAGTGCCTGGATGCTCTAAGAATGTTTCCACTGTTGTTTGGAGGACACATGCAGTGGGATTCAGAATTCCTGGAGAATTGCCTTTGTGAGAAGCTGGAAGTATTTCTTTAAACTCCTTCTCTTAGTTTTTCAAAGAATTCCTGGAGAATTGCCTTTGTGAGAAGCTGGAAGTATTTCTTTAAACTCCTTCTCTTAGTTTTTCAAAGAAACATCAAGAAACCATGAACAACATTAGTAATGAAGAGTTTGACTGCCACTTGCTTGATGAAGGTTTTACTGCCAAGGACATTCTGGATTAAAAAATCAATGAAGTTTCCTCTTCTGATGATAAGGAT
>CAUYON010077488.1:0-10575 GCA_963573935.1 Arctocebus calabarensis | reverse complement strand
TTCTTCCATTCTTGAGATACTTTGCTAAAAAGAATATGTTCCAGCTCCATCCATGTAAACATGAAAGAGGTAAAGTCTCCTTTTTTCTTTAAGGCTGGGTAATATTCCATGGTATACAAGTACCACAATTTATTAGTGTTGGTTGTTGTGGTGAACAGAGTATAATGTAGCTATTTTATTAAAACCCAAAGCCATTCAGTTAAAATTGCTGGTTTAACCTTGGACTTTTCACATATACTTGTCTTTTTTAATTTCCCAAATTCCAACTGAATTTTTGTGTTTTTTTATGATAGCAATGTAAATATATTTTTTTAAAGGTCAAGTGATTCCTTTTGAACATTTGAGAAAAGTGGCCCACACAGGGTCAGGAGACACAGGCTCAGCTTCTCCACAGAGGAGGGGATTATGCTTTTCCAATGGAAAAGCCCTGAACATTGACCCTAATGTAAAACTCAAGACTGAGTCTGCTGAAGGATGGCAGATGTTTCTGTTGACCAGTTAAAAATAGTACCTGGTAATAATCTAAGGATGATTAAAGAGTTGCTTGGCCATCAGCCCTGAATTCAGGCAATTTATGACAAGTTTTAAACTTTGGGAGAGAACTGCAACTATTTCAAATGTTACGGATAGAATGAGATTTTATCTTGCATACACGTAAATTCTTATAAGTCAAAACTACAAAACTTGGGACCACGTTAGATCTGACTTTGGGACATTGGAAACATCTCTTCGACTTCCTCAACCTGAGTTTGATGAACATTAAAGATAAATGGGGCTTGGGCTAGGTCAGGGGTTTTCCAGCTCTATTCTGAAGAGAACCAGCAACCAGCACTCTAGAGAGAATTCTCATCAGGCTGCTGGAAGGGACAAGGAAAGAACAGTAAATAGGACAGAAGCCTCTGATACCATTTCAGCCAGTGCACCTGTGTGTGTGCACCTGTGTAGGACAGAAGCCTCTGATACCGTTTCAGCCAGTGCACCTGTGCACCTGTGTGTGTGTATGTGTGTGAAACCAGATTTCTTTAATGGTTAAAAATATTTAAGAATCACAGAATTAGGCGATTGCTGAGAACTATTAGCTGTTCTTCCTTTCTGTCTTCTTTCCTTTCCTCTTTCCTTCTGTTTCGGAAAATCTAACAATGGAATGAAGAAATGAAAGCATCCTCGTGTGGGATGTAATGTGTTCAACACTGAATTAGAGTTCTGTGTGGCTCTTGTCACCATCTCCCCTAAAATCTTGAACCTTGCTGAAGGGCCACCTTGCTCATCATCATTATACCTGTAGTACCTGGCACAGAAGCCTGGATTACGATAAAATTGGCTGAATCGGACAGAAATGAAAAGACCCTGAGACTCTCCACTTCTCCTTGCTTCTCCTGAATGTTAGCATTTGCAAATGTCTCTGAGGTGCCTAAGAAAACACACTGCTCTGCCTTGAGTGTGGGCTGCATGTTTAGTCTCCTATGGGGCTGAAGAGACCTCCTCTCTGCAGGTGAAGACCGTCCTCCAGGGCTAGCCTTCTAAGACCAGCTAACGAGAAAAGGTCTCGTCCAGGCAAGGCCTGCCCCATGCACCTGCTGTGGCTCGGACATTTTTTCCACACCAGGATCCACACCCTGGGAATGCTTAGTTGAGAGGAGGTTTCTAAAGATTAGGGAAAACCTTTGTCATTCTGCTGAATTAAAAACAAACACCATTTCATTACTTGCAAAACTTTTTTTCTAGAAATTATCTTAAGGATGCAATGGTTTACAGATACAAAACTTCTGTCAAGTAGGTATGTTGTTAATGTCTACACTATTTGATCCTGGGAATCCTGGAGCAAAAAGCATCTCCACTTGGCACTCTTGTGCAAATGAACATTTGATTTTTATAACTAACATGAGAGGTGTTATTTAAAAATGTATATACCATAGGGCTAATTACGACCTTCCCTGGATATTTTTACTGATTTCCAGATTTAACTCTGTGTACCTCAAAAACATGTTGATTCTTGTCCAAATGCCGGTGGCAAGACCCAAGCTCAGAGTATTTAAGCAATGGGTTGAAGTTTAAATCACTTGTGGCCAACTTGGGTCGGTTGAAAGAGGACCTCAGGAAGGTCTATCTGCTCTATTTATCTTTCCAGGATTGAAGAGAAAGAAACATTAGTGAGGGGATAGATGATCAGCTTTGAGTGACAGTGTGTTTAACTGACTTGACAACTGGAGCCCTTGGATTTCACTCTGTCTTTAGCATCTCAAAAGAAGGGCTAAAATGAAACAAGCCTTACACACTGGCTTCTCTGGTTCCCCAGCATGGTTGTAAATGTTGCTTAAACAGCCTTGAAATTGCAGGGTGAGTTGTTTCTTTTTGTGCTTGGCAAACCTCTAAAAAGTTATTCCCGGTAAGGTCACCTACTGCTTACTGCTGGCAGGGCTCAGCCATGAACAAAGAGTTATTTTTGAATTACAAAAGAAGATGCCTGAAAAATTCTTAGTTCTGTTTTGACTCTGAAATGCAGACTCTACTTAAAATTTTTAGGCTAGGAGTCGTAGGGCTTCAATATCACTAAGCGTTAGATGGTTTGTCAAGGTCAAACTTTCATACTAAACCCTGAATAGTGAGGAGTCTAATGGCAGTTATTATAAAGATACCTAGATTTCTGCAAGAGTCCTCATGAATTGTGATTTTTAAATTTTGTTGGGAAGGAAGTTAGACCGTGTGAAATAGAGCAGTGTGAACTATGACTTTATTCATCCAGGGGACCCTTTTCCCTTTTTCCGTAGCTTAACCCAGAGTTAGCTTTAACTGCTGAATGGGTAGAAAATTTCAAACATGTCTTCTAAAGGATATGAGAATCCTTCTTCTTCAACCCTGATTATGGCCAATATTGTATCCCACATTATACCACTTATGCTAAACTGCTATTGCTATTCAATCTTCCAGAAAGGAAATGCTTGACAACATACGATTACTTGTGTACTTAAATACCCCAACCAGAACTGGAACTGAGGACGTGATTGATACTTCTGAAAAGAATAGTGATTATGTCCAATTTTAAAAGTGGGAGAAAAGTGGAAGATACTAAATTATATTTACCCTGAGAACAAACTCATCACATTGGAATTTTAGGCCTAAGTAGCATCATTAAAAGCTAGTCCCCTGCAGGGGGGTAGGGATCACCTAGGAGAAAGCACCTGAGGGCTGGGATTTCTGCCCACACAGAGTCTATGAGGGCCATGGGAGACCAATACGTTGCTTACACTAAATGACCTCTGAGGCACTTTCCAGCTCCCAAATGGCATTGTCCTACGGTAGCACATCAGTAATGAAGAGATGCAGGTACTCACGTGATATTATGCCGTGGTTAGCCAATTGTTCCTGGGTCCTTCTCTGTTGAAGTCGTAACTGTAAAACTTAGAAAATGAAGTGTTAGTTTGTGAGTGGGGCTAACTAGGATTACAGCCTTAGTATTAGTTTCATCGACTTTTCATTTTATTTTATTTCTGGGACAGTTCAGAAGATTATTGTCAAGTAAGTTTTGATTTCTGTTGTAGACACAGGGAAAGGAGGAGAGGAGGTGAGGGGCTGCAGCAAACTAGATTAGAATACTGGCCTCCTCTTTGAAGTATGTTGTTGTCACAGCACTACACTCTCCTGCTATGTCATTTGCAAGATGAATATCATCAAATTCTGCTTGGGTGGCAGCCTCCACACCAAAAGGGAATTCAGAGTCCCACCTGGGTTCAAATCTCATTTCTACCCCCCTTAATAGGTGTATAAACCCTGACCAGTCTCATGATTGTGAACAGTAAACAAAATTGGGCAAGTTATAGACAGAAGTTCAAACATGGGCTCGGCACCTGTGGCTCAACAGGCTAAGGCGCCAGCCATGTACACCTAAGCTGGCGGGTTCGAATCCAGCCCGGGCCCGCCAAACAACAATGACGGCTGCAACCAAAAAATGGCCGGGTGTTGTGGCGGGTGCCTGTAGTCCCAGCTAGTTGGGAGGTGGAGGCAAGAGACTCGCTCGAGCCCAGGAATTGGAGGTTGCTGTGAGCTGTGATGCCACAGGGTGACAGCTTGAGGCTCTGTCTCAAAAAAAAAAAGAAGTTCAAACATGAAAAAGTGGTTTATACAGGGGTAAGTTTCCCTTTTTTGGAGAACTGCCTTGCAAGTGGGTTGCAGTCATGAAGTGGCAACTAAAGCTCCAATAGTTAAAAAAAAATTCTCATCTCTCTGACTGGAGGAATTATGAAAAAGTGGCTAGACAACCAAGGATGGGGAAATCTTGCAGGGAAGAGAGCTGGAGATAGAAGAGGTCCCCTAATTCTGTAAATGAACCCTGTAAGTTTTGGGTTGGCCCCTTAATGACTTTTCCATGGAACAGACTCACAGCAGCATAGCACAGGCTTAAAATTAAACTGAGATTTGAACCTCCATATACATAGACAGAATTTGTATCGACCTGAATTAATCTACAGCCAACATTAAAAAGAAAAGTCAGTTTTTTCCAGAGGACTATAAAGGAACTCAGAGTCTATGTAAGACTCACAATGTCCAACATACAATCTAAAATCATGCGCAAAAAACTAGGAAAATATGACCCATTCGTAAATGAAAAAGACAGTAAATTAGATGTTAACCACAAGATGAACCAGATGTTGGAATTATCAGACAAAGACTTTAAAGTAGTCAATTTCAACTGTGTTCAATGAAGTAAAAGAAAGCATACTTGAAATGAGAAGGAGGAGAAATCTTAGACGCAAAATAGAACTTATAAAAAAGAAGCCAAATGGGAATCTTAAAACTTAGTGTAGTATCTGAAATTAAAAAATTATTGGATATTCTTAACAGAAGAATATCAAAGGATGGAGTCATAAACTTGAAGATAGATCAGAATGAACAAGAGAAAAAAGAAAAAACTGAACAGAGCCTCAGGGGCCTGTGTGATAGTATCTAAAACTCTAACATCAGGTAATTAAAGTTCCAGAAGAAGAGCAGAGGAAGAAATAATGGCTAAAAACTTCCCAAATTTTGTGAAAGAAATAAATTTACAAACTTGAAAAGTTCAAAAATCCCAAAGCAAACATGTTCAGAGAAAACCACACTTAGATACATAATAATCCAATGGCTAAAAATCAGTGACAAATCTTAAAAATAGGTAGGAAAACACAATGTAGAAAGGTAAATGTTGATTTAAATAACCACATACTTTTCTTCAGAAAGCATAGAAGCTGGAAGATAAAAAGCAAAACAGAAACAAATGTGGAAACACACACACACACAAATTTGTCAACAATAGAAAATGTCCTCTAGGAATGAAGCTGAAGAAAAAATAAGGCTAAAAAAAATAACATAATTTCTTGCCAGCAGACTTCTTTGCAAGAAATGCTTAAATGAATTCTTCAGGCTGAAGGGAAATGGTACCAGAAGAGCACGTGGATGTTCGGGGATGAACAAAGAGTGTCATAAATGGCAAAGATCTGAATCAATAGGAAATATTTTTATTTTCCTACTTCATTTTCAGAATACATATATACATATATAACTCATTAGAGGAAAAAAATATTACATTGTCTTGAGATGCTCATAAGGCACGTGAATGTAATACAGATGCCAGATGCCAGCTATGACATAAAGAGCCCCTGTGACTGCAGAGTTACTACACTTTACATGCAGTGGGGTAAAGTTAAATATAAGCAGATCGTGCAAAATTGATGATTACATTGTAATCCTTAAAGCATTCTTTAATTTTTTTAATAAACAAAAACACAACAGAAATGAAACTAAAGAAAAAACAACTTCAAACTCAGTACATTCAAGTGCAATGTTTAAAAACCACTAAATAATCAAAAATAAAGTAAGAGAGGTGAAAAATGGGAACCAAAGGTAAAGGAACAAACAAAAAAACGAATAATAAAACGGTAGCTCTAAATATAATCACATTGATAATTACTTTAAATTGTAATAGTCAAAACACTTAAGTAAAATAGAGATTATCAGAAGGAATTAAAAATAAAAAAGAAATATTCACTTATCTGTTGTCTGAAAGAGACACACATAACAGATAAAGAGTCAGGTTGGCCAAAAGTGGATAAAAGACATACTGTACATACAGTAAGCATAAAAACGCTAGAGTAACTTTACCAATATCAGATAACATAGTCTTCAAATCAGAGTAATACTAGAGATGGACATTTCATAATTATAAAAGAGAGAGTTCGTCAGGAAGGCAAAGCAATTACATGAATAAATAGATATGCACCAAATAATAAGACCTCAAAACACATGAAGCAAAAATTTGAACAGAGTGAAATGAACAGAATTAAAGTCAAATTTCATAGAATTTCAAAATCAAAGCAGGATATTTTAAGACTCCTCTCTCAACAGTTAATAGAATGAATAACAACATCACTAAAGCCATATGAATTAGAACAGCAATATCAAACATCTTGATTAAATGAATTTTGTGGAGCAACACACTCAACAAGTACAGAATAAATGTAGTTTCAAGCACATGTGGTATATTCACCAAGTTTTGAACTTATAAAACAAGTTTTGTAAAAATAAATTTGAAATAATTGAGATCATGTAAAGTATATTCTCTGATCGCATTGACATTAATTACAAATCTAAGTCAATGTGCTGCTAAGCAAAATACTTCACAATATACTTCTAAATAATGCATAGGTAAAAGAAGAAATCACAAGGGAAATTAAAAATACTTTAAACTGGGTGGCGTCTGTGGCTCAAGGAGTAGGGCGCCAGCCCCATATGCCAGAGGTGGTGGGTTCAAACCTAGCCCTGGACAAAAACTGCAAGGAAAAAAAAATACTTTAAACTGGATGGTAATAAATATGTAACATATTAAAATGTATCCCACATTACAAGTAGCATATTAACAATTTATAAGATACAGCTAAAGCAGTGATTAGAGGGAAGCTTAATTAGATTAGAGTTTTAAATGCTTATATTAAAAAAGGAGAAAGTCTTTAAATCAATGAACTAATATTCTACCTTAAGAATCTGAAAAAGTGTGGCCAAAGTAAATAGGAGTTAAACAAAAATAAAGATTACAGCACA
The DNA here is from genome assembly GCA_963573935.1 of Arctocebus calabarensis. Classification (NCBI taxonomy): domain Eukaryota; kingdom Metazoa; phylum Chordata; class Mammalia; order Primates; family Lorisidae; genus Arctocebus; species Arctocebus calabarensis. Next base: position 3,507 of record CAUYON010077488.1, on the reverse strand, counting down.
AATCTTTAAAGTAGAAAACAGACACGTAGCAGAGAAAATTAACAAAGCCAAAAGCTAGTGCTTTGCAGAGATCAACAAAACTGACAAACCTCTAACTAGATTGATTAAGAAAAAAAAGAATAAAATTTATGAATATTAGGAATTTAAAAATGGGTTGTAGCTACATACCAAAGACATTAAAAAGATGACATGAGTTGCCTGTGAGTTGTGACGCCACAGTGCTCTATCCAGGGCAACATAGTAAGACTTTGTCTCAGGAACAACAACAAAAAGATAATAAGAGAATATCACTAACAAATTTGTGCCAATAAATTTAACAACTTCAGTAAAGTAGAAAAATTTTTGAAAACCACAGCATACCAAAATTAAAAGAGGAAAAACATAAATTCTGAGTAAGTTTATATTTATTAAATAAATTGCATTGATTATTAAAAATTTCTATCCTCCTATACACATATACAAAAATATCCAGTCTCAGATGGTTTTATTGCTGAATTCTATAAAAATGTTGTGATAGGAATCAGTTGTTTTCCAAGTTCTCCGTCAGCTAAAACATTCTACATATTACACCAGTTCTAACCAAGAATTCTTAATGAGTTTGTCTTTCATGGTTGTGGGTCTTAATCCAACCCAGAAAAAAGCTTATGGACCTCTTTTACTGTTAGAATCTTCTCATGAGAAGACTCTTGAAGTTCTCCGGACATTTAGCTATTTTGACTTAAATTGAGTTGGATGAAGCCAGTAGACACAGAAATGAAAGAGAAAAATATGAAAAACATTTTGAACAACAACAAAAAATGGATGGTGCCTGTGGCTCAGTGAATGGGGTGCTGGTCCCATATACCACGGGTGGTGAGTTCAAACCCAGCCCTGGCCAAACTGCAACAACAACAAAAAATGAATAAATAAATAAATAAAAATAAACTTAATTAAAAAATTAAAAAAAAAAGAATATGGAGATAGGAGGGGAATAGAAATATGTGTCACTGTCTACCAAAGGAGTTGTTAGCCTGGAACATTGAGATGGGCTGTAGAGAATTCAACTTTTCGTGTGTGCGACTATGTCAGCAAATGTGCACTTCCTTCCTTGGGAGCAGTCTATAGCATCCAACAGAATTTCGGGACAGAGCCAAGTCCTCCAAAATTTAAGCATCTCTAATCCAAAAGCTTGAAAATGTTAGGGTTCTGAGACAATGCATTAGATAGGGTTCCATCATAATGAGGTTGAAAAAGAAGTCTAAAAAAATGATAAATTTCATTTTAGACGATCTGAAATTTGGGGGTACTGGTAATTGAGAAATAAAGCTCCTCAGAAGCAACTGAGACGTGAGATTGGGGACAGACTGAGAGGTCAGGACTAGGACATAGATTTGGGGCATCATCTTTAAGTAGGTAGAGCTCAAAAACCTTTCTGCAGAATTCCTAAAATCTGATTATGACTTTTTTCAGATTTCATGTAAGTCTTCAGGACTTACAAAAGTTAAGAATCACCAATTCAGATCTAGGTTGGATCATCTCCCATCATTTTTAGCAGGTTTTCTGTTAGCAGCAGACATTGTCAGAGAGGGAAAAGGACAGGTAAAAAGAAGTTTACAAATAGCGGAGGAATGGTATTACAGAGGAGCCAGGAGAGGACAAAATGTATTCTGTGCATCCAATATGAAGAAATCAACTGGCATCACTCATTTCCATACTCTTTTTTTTGGTTAATAATTTGCACATTTTTCTGCAGTTAGATTGAAAGCATTCACTCATTACATCCACTCAATCATTCAACACATAGTCAATCACCTACCATGAGAAAGACATTGCTTGCCATTGGCATATGATGGTGAAAAGGACAATTATTATTCTCATGGCCACAGTGTATAGTTAGGGAGATAAATTCAGTTTTCCTGAGTGCAAAATAAATTCCCCCAAGGAACTTGGTCTTCAAGAGCTCCGTTAATTCCCTGAGGCTGTGTGCAAAAATGATGCTCGTGTGTGTGTGTGTGTGTGTGTGTAGACTTCTATGGACTGATTGATCACTTTTATGAGATTTTAGTAAAGTCTCTAGGACTTACAAAAGTTAAGAATCACCAAATCAGATGTAGGCTAGATCATCTCACAGCTTTATTAGTAGCAGCGCATTTACACAGCATTACTGGACTAATTTCCCTAAACCCTGGGTTCACAAGATAGCTTGTGCAGTGTCCTACAGGGGCTCCTTATTCTGGCCTTTGACAACTTTTTCTACACAAGCACTATCCCCCACACAAACTCTCTTCTCCAAGGTTCTGGCTCTTCCTGAGCCTAACACTTAACATAGGCTATTTTTTTGTTGTAGTTGATATTGTTGTTTGGCAGGCCCAGGCCAGTTCAAACTCTCCAGCCTTCGGGTATGTGGCTGGCGCCCTAGCTGCTGAGCTACACGTGCCGAGCCTGTAAATGCTTTTTGTTAAAAAAAAAATCTCCTTTGGGGTTGCTCAAGCCTAAGAGTTTGAGGTTGCAATGAGCTATGACCACATACCACTCTACTCAGAGCGACAGAGTAAGACCGTCTCAAGAACAAAAATAAAGAACTCTCAAAGAGTTTTGTTTATTTTATGTTATTAATAAACTTTGAACACTTAAACTTAAAAAAATCTCGTTTGCCTACTGATTTGTAATGTCAACTTCTTCATTTTTACGCTCTAAGTTCTCATTTGTACTATTTCTTGTTTTCTTGCTCTCTTTTTTTAATTTCAACAGACTTATGGAGTATAATTCTAGATTTTTAACACGGACATATCACAGAGTGATGAATTCTGGGCTATTAGTGGTAACTATCACCTGAATACTGTTGCACGCAATAGGTCATTTTTCATCCTCACCCATGTTCATGAAGGCATTATTCACAGTAGCCAGATATGGAAACAATACCAGATCTCCAGAGATAGTTGGACAGAGAAACAAAATGTGGCTGATAAATATAATGGAATCTTATTCAGCTTTAAAAGGAAGGGAATTCTGACACGTGTTGCTAAATGGAAGAGCCTTCGGGATATATTAAGTGAAATAAGGGCAAACACTGTACGATTCCACTTATATGAGGCACCCAGCTACGTCAAATTCACATAGACAGAAAGTAGAATGGTGGTTTCCAGGGGCTGGGGCAGAGAAGTGGGCAGTACAGGGCTTCAGTTTTGCAAGATTAGTGGTGGTTACACGACAATGTGAACGTACTTAATGTCACTAAATTACCCTTAAAAATAATAAAGATGGCAAATTTTACATTGTGTTATTTATTTATTTTTTTGAGACACAGCCTCAAGCTGTCACCCGGAGAGAGTGGCATGGCATCACAGCTCACAGCACCCTCCAATAACTGGGCTCAAGCGAGTCTCCTGCCTCCGCCTCCCAAGTAGCTGGGACTACAGGCACCTGCCACAACACCCGGCCATTTTTTGGTTGTAGCCGTCATTGTTGTTTGACGGGCCCGGGCTGGATTCGAACCTGCCGGCTTAGGTGTACTTGGCTGGCACCTTA
>CAUYON010077485.1:0-10817 GCA_963573935.1 Arctocebus calabarensis | reverse complement strand
CCATGGGGTACAGTGTGGGGGCTTCACATGCAATCTGAGATATTTTATCAACCTGATTGACATACCATTCATGATATTTTCTCGTTTACTATATGAAAACATTCTTGATCTTCGTTTAGAAGTTTTCTCGTGACCCTTCGAATATGCACCACACATGTGATCTCACCCTTTGTCCCATCTCCCCCCACCCTCTCCCTCCCCTTCCCTCCCTCTCCTCTTTCCCCTTCTTCCTGTGAAATAAATGGGTTGTAGCCTTCACTTGAATGATAAAGAATTTGTCTCATATTAGGGGTGTATACATTGGATACTTTTTCTTCCATTCTAGATTTTTAAGCCAGGAGACAACGGTCATGTATCTTTAATCTACTTAAACAGAACAATTTCCAGCCCAGAATTCTATATCCCACTAAGCTAAGCTCATGTGCAAACTTTGAGGAAATTTGCCTCAACAAGACCAGCTTAACAGGAAATATTTCAACCTGTTCTACACATTGACCATCACAAAGGACCTTCAGCAAGGTAAACAACCAGAAATTGAAGGACAGAACCTGGCTTCCACAATGATGCAAAATACAAAACTAAGCAATGGACTTTCACAAAATAAGATGAATAGGACGCTACCATACTTATCGATTATCTTGATAAATGTCAATGGCTTGAATTCCCCACTAAAGAGGCATAGATTGGCTGATTGGATTAAAAAACATAAGTTATCTGTCTGCTGTCTGCAGGAAACACACCTCACGTCAAAAGACAAAACTCAAAGTTAAGGGTTAGAAGACAATTTTTCAAGCAAACGGAATTCAGAAGAAAAGAGGGGTTGCAATCTTAATTTCAGATACACGTGGATTTAAAACAACTAAAGTCAAAATAGACAATGATGGTAATTTCATATTGGTCAAGGGAAAAATACAACAAGAAGACATTTCAATTCTAAATATTTATGCACCCAATGGAAACAGACCTTGCTTAGCCTGAGCAATATGATATCCTATAACACCATGGTAACAGGGGACTTTAAAACTCCTCTCATAGAGATGGACAGATCCTCTAAACAGAAATTAAACAAAGATATTAGAGATTTAAATGAGACCCTAGAACAACTGTGCTTTGATAGATGTAAATGGAACACTCCATCCCAAAGATAAAGAATATACATTCTTCTTATCATCCCAAGAAACATTCTCCAAAATTGATCATATCCTAGGACACAAAACAAATGTCAACAGAATCAAAATAATTGAAATTCTACCTTGCATCTTCTCAGACCAGAAGGCACTAAAAGTGGAACTCAACTCCAACAAAAACATTCAACCTCACACAAAGGCATGGAAGTTAAACAACTTTATGCTGAATGACAGTTGGGTGCTGGAAGAAATATAAAAGGAAATCATTAACTTCCTTGAGCACAACAACAATGAAGACACAACCTACCAAAACCTGTGGGATATAGCAAAAGCAGTTTTGAGAGGAAATTTTATCACTTTAGAAGCCTAAATTCAAAAAACAGAAAGAAAGCACATCAATAAACTCACAAGTCATCTTATGGAATTAGAAAAAGAAAAACGATCTAATCCTAAACCCAGCAGAAGAAAAGAAATATCCAAAATTAAATCAGAGATCAATGACATTGAAAACAAAATAATCATTCAGAAAATTAATGAAATAAGGAGTTGGTTTTTTGAAAAAATAAATAAAATAGAGAAACCTTTGGCCAGACTAACTAGAAATAAAAAAGTAAAATCTCTAGTAATCTCCATCAGAAATGATAAAGGGGAAATAACAACTGATGTCACAAAGATATAAGAGATTATCTCTGAATACTACCAGAAACTCTATCCCCAGAAATTTGACAATGTGAAGGAGATGGATCAATGTTTGGAATCACACCCTCTCCATAGAGTCAGCCCAGATGAAATAGATCTCCTGAACAGACCAATTACAAGCACTGAGATCAAAGAAAGAATAAAGAATCTTCCAACAACAACAAAAAAATTTCCTGGTCCAGATGGCTTGACACCAGAATTCTATCAAACCTTCAAAGAAGAGCTTATTCCTATACTGCAGAAATTCTTCCAAAAAATTGAGGAGGAAGGAATTTTCCCCAACACATTCTATGAGGCAAACATCATCCTGATACCAAAACCAGGAAAAGATCCAACTAAAAAAGAGAATTTCAGACCAATTTCACTAATGAATAAGATGCAAAAATTCTCAACAAAATCCTAGCCAATATATTATAGCTTATCATCAAAAAAGTCATACATCCTGATCAAGTGGGTTTCATCCCAAGGATGCAAGGCTGGTTTAACATATGCAAGTCCATAAACATTATTCACCATATCAACAGAAGCAAAACAAAAGACTATATGATCCTATCAATAGATGCAGAAAAACATTTGATAAAATCCAGCATCCTCTTCTAAATAGAACACTGAGGAATATAGGTATAGGTGGCACATTTCTTAAAATGATCAAAGCTGTCTATGACAAACCCACAGCTAATATTTTACTGAATGGAGTAAAACTGAAAGCTTTTCCTCTTAGAACTGGAACAAGACAAGACTTTCCTCTGTCAACATTATTATTCAACATAGTGCTGGAATTTCTAGCCAATATAATTAAGCAAGATAAGAAAATAAAGGGCATCCAAATGGGAGCAAAGCAGGTCAAATTCTTCCTCTTTGTTGATGATATGATCTTATAGTTATAGAATCCAAAAGACTCAAGCACAAGAATCCTGGAAGTCATGAAAAAATCCAGGAATGTCTCAGGATATAAAATCAATGTCCACAAGTCAGTTGCCTTTGTATACACCAACAGCCAAGATGAGAGGTTAATTAATTACACAACTACCTTCACCATAGCCCCAAAGAAAATGAAATACTTAGGAATATACCCAACAAAAGAGGTGAAGAACTTCTATAAAGAAAATTATGAAACCATAAGAAAGGAAATAGCAGAGGACTTTAACAAATGGAAGAACATACCATGCTCATGGCTGGGAAGAATCAACATTGTTAAAATGTCTATACTCCCAGAGCAATCTACCAATTCAATGCCATCTCTATTAAAATACCAACATCCTATTTTCAAGACTTGGAAAAAATGATTCTGCATTTTGTATGGAATGAGAAAAAAACCCATATAGTTAAGGCAGTTCTTAGTAATAAAAACAAAGCTGGGGGTATCACCATGTCAGATTTTAGGCTGTACTACAAGGCCATAGATGTCAAGACAACATGGTACTGGCACAAAAATAGAGACATAGACATTTGGAATCGAATAGAATTCCAGGAAATGAAACCAACAACTTACAACCACTTAATCTTCGATAAACCAAACAAGAACATCTATTGGGGTGGAAGACTCCTTATTCAATAAATTGTGCTAGGAGAAGTGGATATCCATATGTAAAAGACTGAAACTGGACCTGTACCTTTCTCCACTCAAAATAATTGATTCAAGATGGATAAAGGACTTAAATTTAAGGCATGAGATGATAAAAATCCTCAAAGAATGAATAGGAAAAACACTGGAAGATATCTGCCTCGGGAAAGACTTTATGAAGAAGACTGCCATGGTAATAGCAACAGCAACAACAGCAGTAATAAACAAATGGAATTTAATTAAACTGAAAAGCTTCTGTACAGCCAGGGAGACAACAACCAAAGCAAATAGACAACCTACCCAATGGGAAAGGATATTTGCATATTTTGAATCAGATAAAACTGTACAGAGCTTAAATTAATCCACAAGAAAAAGATATTGATTCTAATATCTACAGCAGTTCCATACATCAATGGGGAAAAAAGATGAACAGAACCTTCTCTAAAGAAGATAGATGAATGGCTAGCAAACATATGAAAAAATGCTCATCATCTCTAATTATTAAAGAAATGCAAATTAAAAACACCCTGAGATATAATCTAATCCCAGTGAGAATAGCCCATATCACAAAATCTCAAAACTGCAGATGCTGGTGCGGGGATGTGGAGAGAAAGGAACAGTTTTACACTGCTAGTGGATCTGCAAACTAATACAACCCTTTTGGAAGGATGTATGGAGAAACCTTAAAGAACTCATTCTAGACCTTTCATTTGATCCTGCAATTCCATTACTGAGGATTTATCCAGAAAAAAAAAAACAACAACCTTTTATTATAAAGACACTTGTACTAGACTGTTTATTGCAGCTCAATTTATAATCACTAAAATGTGGAAACAGCTTAAATGCCCAACCCAGGAATGGATTGGCAAGCTGTGGTGTATGTATACAATGGAATACTATTCAGGCATTAAAAAAATGGAGATTTTGCAGCATTTGTATTAACCTGGATGGAGGTAGAACACCTTATTCTTAGTGAAACATCACAGGAATGGAGAAGCATGAATACTATATATTCAACTTTGATATGAGAACAATTAATGACAATTAATTACATGGTGGGGCATGGGGAAAGAGGAGAGCAGACAGAGAGAGAGAGACGGAGGGAGGGGGTAAGGGAAAAGAAAAGGAGGGAAAAAAAAGAAAAGAGTGACTAATTCTCACATAAATTGGATTTAATTTTGACCCAAGTATATTACTTGAACATTAATTTTTAATTAAACTTGTTAATATGTTATTAGGATATTGCATCCTCATTTATAAGTGAAATATGTTTGTAATTTCCCTTTATAATAATTTTTTTTTCCTATTTTAATATCAGGTGTATCCAAATGAAGTAGAATGATTTTGAAGTACTTCTTCTTTTTCTATTGTCTATAAGATTTGGCATGATATATTTTTTGAAATTATCTTTTATTTTTATTTATAAATATTAGTTGTCTATTTGTTGAGAATTTGGGAAAAAATAAGAAGAAGAAATTAATTGGTGACTCCATACTGAACCTCAGAGTCAAAGCATTCTATGATAGATATACTCTTATCTGACAATGTGAATGTTACTTTTTTTGCATGATTATTATTATTATTGCTCAAAAAAAACCTGTCAGCTTTACCTCTACCCACATTATGTGATATTGACATCCCTATTTACATTTATTTATATTATGTATTTATAAGGTAACTTAGTTCTAGCTGTTTTGATTCTAATATCTTTTTACTCTCATAGTAGAAATAAAAATAATTACGCACAACTTTTATATTAACATACTATTGTTTTTGTCTTTATATTTTTCTTTTAACAATGAAGTTTCTACTTTTTTATAATTTTCTTTCTTTTGGGGGGATGTTTAGTGTCCTTTCATTTCAACTTGAAGAACTTACTTCATTTACTGTTACTTGAAAGGCAGCTCTAATGGTGATAATCTCCCTCAGCAAGAAAGTTCTTATCTCCCTTTTGATATTGAAGGAAATGTTATCTGTGTACAAGATTCTTGGTTGCCAGTGTCCCACCCCCTTTGACACTTTGAGTATATCATTTCACTTCTTTTTAGCCCATTAAGTTTCTGCTCAAAAATCAACTGATAACCATTTAGATGTTTCCTTGTTTGTAATAAGCCATTTTTCCATTACTGTTGTTGAAAGTGTCTTTTTGTCTTAACTTTTGACAGTTTGGTTAGAATATGTGTTAGTATGAGTCTCTCTGAATTCATCTTTCTTGGTGAACTTTGGGCTTCCTAAATGTGAATGTTTATTTCCTTCTCCCAGTTTGGGAAGTTTTCAACCATTATTTCTTTAAATCAGCTTTTTATTTCTTTCTGTTCCTTCTGAAGGTCTTATAATGTATAATTGGTCCTTTTGATGGTGTCCCATAAAACCTTAAGCTATCTTCACTTTTTTGATTCTTTTTTTTTTTTTTTTCTGTTTATCTGACTGGATGATTTCTTTCTTTTTTTTTTTTTTTTTTTGCCTTTTATTCAGTCATATACACATAGATCATGATGGGTACAAGTCAAATCTATCAAGTATAGAACATAAATGTCTTAACAGAATAATTAAATAAATGAAGTAAAAGCTATATTAACTAGTTTGATGTAAGCATTCCACATTGTTTTAAAATCAATATGTTGTGCCCCACAAATGACTGGATGATTTCTAATGACCTTTATTTGAGTTTGTCATTGCATTCCTCCCTTGACTTATTTTATTGAATTTTTTAGCTCAGTTACTGTGTTCTTCAGTTCTATGATTTCCATGTGGTACTTTTGAATATTTTTTTATCTCACTGTTAATATTCTTACTTTTTTCATACATTGCTATCATTATGACCTTAGTGAATATTTGTATGACTAATATTTTGAATTCCCTGTTGGGAAAATTACTTATCTACATTTTACTAGGGTTATTTTCTGGAGACATATATTTTTCTTTTATTTAGGACATATTCCTGTTTATTAATTTTAACTCCCTGTTTTGGTTTTTGTGCATTAAATAAAAGTCACTTCCTATAGTCTTCTTAGACTGGCTTCATGTAGAAGCTGAACTTCACCAGTTGGCCTAACTAGAGATTCTGGGTATGTCTAAAACCTTTCTGCTTATCCTAATCACTGACTCTTTTCCTACTGGCCTTCAGGAGATCAGGGTATGTAGAATCCCATCAGGGCCCTAAAACAGGTAAGGTAGAAGCCAGTACATTAAGGAGTATCTAGAGAAGTTACAGTGATAGATATGTGGTCTAGTTCTTTCTCTTCTTGGGGATTTGCTGGAAGCTGGAATTTATGTCCCACTTGCTCTGTATTAAGGTGGATTGTTGTTGTGTGGCAAATTGTTGTACTTTCTTTTAGACCACACAGTCTTTTAACCCTTTTTTGCTCTTTGTCATTCCCAGGGAACTAGTGAATGCTGAGTCTCATTGGCTCTCACAGATGCATAGGTTAGCTGAAGGCTCAATTCTAACTCTGGGGAGAAGTTGGGGGTGGAGAAAGCTGTGGAAAGTACACACATGTCCTTTTGGGCTCCCAGAGGACTACTAACTGTCTACCGTGTTAATACTTAAAGCAGGCTGATTAATATTCTGACCCATGGGCAGCATCTGGGAAAGTTGGGATATTAGGTAAGCAGTCGAATCCCTTCCTATGAGAAACTGGGAGCTGGGTATTTTTGCCTTTTCACTCTGCTTTGAGCCAGGAAAAAATAGCTGCTGATAGTGTTCTTCTGCCCATTTAAAACACTTCTTTGTTTTCTGTGGTGTGGGCTCTCACAAACACTAAGCCCATCTGCTCTCAGTACTAGGCTATGATATAGGATCTAGTTCCTCAAGTAGGAGCTGTAAAAGTTGAAGTGCCCAATGCATGGACCAACTGCTTCCAGGGAATGACAAGAGACTTAGTTTATTGCTGGATAAAGCTGTGGGAAAGGGGAAGAGGCCATAGGAATTGCACACCTATCCATTCAGGGCCCTGAAGTTTTTAATAATTATTTGCCCTGTTGGCTGCCAGATGGAAGCTGGTTAAAAGCCCAACTCCCAAATAGCATCTGGAAAGTATACACACACATTAGAGGGAGAAGTTAGAAGCTGAGTATTTTTACCTGTTCGCCCTGCTCTGAGCCTGGAGTAATTGTAGTAAGTCATGCTCGCAGGCCCATTTAAAACCATTTCTGTGTTCTCTTTGGTCCTGAGGGACCAGTGAATGCTGAGTATCCTACTTTCCCAGAGGTAGGTGTCTTAGGAGCAAGAACTTGAATGGGAGCTATAAGAGTTGGGACACCAACTGTGAAGCACGTATTTCCTCAGGGAAAATCTGAGAGTTGGGGGTTCCTTCCTGAATGTAAGGCACTGTGCGTGGGGTGAGTGCTTTGGTGCAAGTGATAGTGATTTCCAATATTTTGATGTGGAAATCTTCTCAGCTTAGACCATAGCAGATATATCCAGCTATTATTATTCTATTTTTAATTTCATAAATAAAAATTCTGTGGGATCACATCTATAAGTCTAGCACTCTGGGAAGGCGATAGGGGTGAACTGCTTGAGCTTAGGAGTTCGTGACCAGCCTGAGCTGGAGTGAGTCCCCAGCTCTAAAAAATAGCCAGGTGTTGTGGTAGATATCTGTAGTCCCAACTACTTGGGAGGCTAAGGCAAGACGATGGCTTGAGTATAAGAGTTTGAGGTTGCTAGGAGCTATGACACCACAGCACTCTACCCAGGGTAACCAAGTAGCACTCTGCCTCAAAAAAACAAAAAAAAAGGAATATGTTTTTCTCTTGTTATACAAGTATGTCCATAGTATCTTTCATTTTGCTTCCTTTGTGGCTCCCAAAGTCTACTTGCCACCGGGCCTTTTGCAACAAAAGCCTTGCTTTAAGCTATTAAATTCTGGCATGGTTTATTGTATAATAGTAGATTATCAATGTAGATGTAATTTTTAAAAGTGCAAACAACAATTAAAAGAGGGTTGATTATGCATTTGGGCTGAAATATACATAGATAAAAATTTCCTAACCATCCAGTGTCTGTGCTATCAATAAAGTTTTTGTTTCATGCTATTCAGCTAAAATGTGGCCCCAAAGCATAGAAATAAATAAAAATATAATACATAGAATCAATCAATCAAGGAAACTATTGTATTTCATTGATGAGCATCAGCTAACTTGGTGATTGTTAATGTTATGCTTGTTAATGGCAGTACAGGAAATGAAGAACTATTGAATAAAATCTCAGTGAGTCTGAGATTTTGGAAACTTTTGTGAAGCCCATATACTTAATGTGGCTTTTAAAAGTAGAGAACTCTTTCTATGCAATTTAAAAAAACATATTAACTTGAAATTTAGAACTTAAGTATTTTTCTCAACGTTTTTTCATTGCAAAAGTTGATTTGCTAAGCAAATAAGAGTGTAAACAACATTTCAAAGAATAATTAAACCCGAAAGAAGAGAAAAACTTGTTTTTTATCCCTTTAGAAGCACACGATTTATAACATAAAATTTCTTTTTTGCTAATGTAAATAACTTGTAATTGACACAAAGCAGTTCAAGTCTTTTTCTATCGCTGAGAATACATTACGTGTGTGGGCTAAAAGTTGGATGACTATATATCTGCTTCATGTGAGACCATCTCTGTTTCTGGCTATTTTCCTAGTGTAATTATTGATGACATTTCGTTTTATTGTCAAAAGTGTCCCAATGCAGATTATCCATTTCATGGTCAGCTAAGCTAAGAGAAACTTTAAATGTTATTTAGCCCCTTGTTTTTATGGACAAGAATACTAATCAAAAAAGTGAGTGACTTGAAAACTTTGTAATCTTAAAATAGCCATAATATCATTCCAGGAAACTCTACACTAGTTTGTTAATTTATTAAAAACAAAAGAAAATCAGCTTATCCAAATAATGGAGACATACTCCCCAAATGCCTTTACTAGTTATTATTCAGATTTACTATCTTATACCTAAAACTGCTATTTTACAGTGAAAATTGTGTTTAACAAATCTAATCAAAATGTTATTTTTATGTGCATAAATTCATTACATAGGTAAGATAAAGTACTAGTCACTGTCAAAAATAATAACTTAACAGAATCATTCAATGACTCTGTAGGTCTATAAAGTCTGAGCTAGAACTTTCAATTTGCTATTTTGGGATTTGAACATATAGCTTTTGAAACTCTTTGTGTTTATCTAGGAAACTATCTTACAGTCTTATGCTGAATTTTGATGAGGGTATTTCCAGGAACATGTTGTTTATTTTAAATAGGAACTTGAAGACCATTTATTAAAGACATTGAGAATCTGTATAATTGTTGGTACAGGACAAAAAAAGGACTGAGACTCTGAAAGGTCACCACGTCATTTTCCTTCTTTCATTCTTTGAAGTTACTGTAGAAGGGAATGATTCCATGATTCATTTCAATGGGTGTTTGTTGATATTAGTTGCATCTCTTGGAAGCCTGACCTGAATTTTTATGGTTGATTTAAAAACTAGGTAATCCCTTAGAAGACAGCTGTTATGTTTGATTGTTTTTAGTACTTGTGGGTAATAGATATTCACTTCACCAACCACCTCTCTTGCCAATTTTAAAGGAAGTTGAAATTTTCCCTGTTGCTTTGAGGACACTTCACCTCAGAGCAGAGTGTTTTCAGTAGGTAATGAACTACATCCATTATTCTTATCAGAGGCCGCATCACATCTCTCTTTAGGCTGACTATTGGGAGCATCTTCAAAATGGGCTTGAACTCTACCATTCTCTGTCACCTCCAAGCTCAGCAGTTTGTCTTGTGAAGGACACTAAATGTCCCCAAAGTTTTTGTTTTCCTACCTTCTTGAAACGCTGAAAGAAACTATTTTTTTGGTGTGTGTCGTTTTACCTGGTTAAAAAAAATTCTGAGATAATAATATAATGTAATAATAATTAGATATAGTAATAGACAAAGTAGTAAATAGATATAGTAAATAGATAAAGTAATATAATGGTTGCCTTCTTTTAAGTGAACTTTATTCAATACGATGGAATAAAGTTCTTTTAAGTTAACTTTATTCATTATGATGGAAATGTTTTTGACTTAGTTCTATATCTCTCTTTGGGAAGAAAACCAAGTCTTATTATTGATAAAAATATTTGTTGAAATTGATGGCTGTTAGCAAAAATAATCATAATTAAATGATAGTTATTAGGAATCTATCTGTCATGATTTTATTGAAATAATTTTCCAGGCCTCCTGCCCGCGCACGCCGCCTTCTGCACTCCACCTCCTACTCTGTGTCCACGCTGTATTTTGTTTTCTCAGGCCTGGTGTTTTTGAGGCGTTTGGGGATCGCAGAGTGTGCTCACTTTTTCTATGCTATGCCTGCAAAGTTGTCTGCATCTTCCTAATAAGACAAAATGAGCAAGGGTATTGTGTTGTCAAACCAGAGGTGCTCTTTGGCCTAGAGCAAAAAT
>CAUYON010077484.1:0-10910 GCA_963573935.1 Arctocebus calabarensis | reverse complement strand
CCCTGAGTAGAGTGCCATGGCATCCCTGCTCACAGAAACCTACAATTCCTGGGCTCAAGCGAGTCTCTTGCCTCTGCCTCCCAAGTAGCTGGGACTACAGGCGCCCGCCACAACGCCCGGCCATTTTTTTTTTTTTTTTGGTTGCAGCCTTCATGTTGTTTGGCAGGCCCTGGCGTTGGATTCGAACCCACCAGCTCAGGTGTACATGGCTGGCGCCTTAGCCCGTTGAGCCACAGGCGCCGAGCCAAACAAATTATTTTTTATGTATACCATGGAATACTATGCAGCCATAAAAGAGGGAGACTTTACATATTTTATGTTTACCTGGATGGAGCTGGAACATATTCTTCTTAGTAAAGTATCTCAAGAATGGAACAAGAAGTATCCAACACTAGTACTCAATAGTACTAATAATACTAATAGTACTCAATAATACTACTGGTACTCAACTCTATTATGAAACCAGTTTATAAACTCTTACACATTCATTTGAATGATAAAACACAAAGGTAGTCCAGAAAGAAAGAGTGGAGAGGATGGAAAAAGGAGGGTGAGTGGAGGAGGAGTATGTTGTAAATATCTTACCACAAAAATAAGTAATTGAGGATAACATGGAGGAATGATTATGTTAATTAGTTTGATTTAAGCATTCTGCATTGTATAGCAACTCATCATATTGTACCCCATAAATATTGGTAAAAATTTTATCAAAACTCACGTTTACATATGTTGAAACAAAATAAAAATTAAGTAAAAATAATTTATAATTAAATATTTAATGTAAGTGTTTAACAAGATACTTAGCTAAACTACCAAATAATTAATCCAATTAAGTATCGGATTATAAGCCAAAGTATGAAAATAGGTATCCATGAGTCCATACCAATACAAATAAACACATGGTGAGAATAGTCTCATTTCCTGCACAGAATAACTGAATAATTTAGGTAGATACTCACCTCCAAGGAGACAAAGCATAACTTCCCTCCCTTTAAGTGTTGGCAATGCATAGTATCTTCTAAAGAGTATAGTATAGAAAGGGGGGAATGAGTAACCTGGTGGTGGTCACTACCACACACACAGTTAACAAACTCTACTTCACTCAGGTGACAAAGACTCATACCAACAATTATTAGTCATATTGATAGTGTGTACCCTTGATAGGATATTATGGGAATGGCACTTTACCTCTGTAATCTTCCCTACGAAAACATATAATCCCAGTTTGATCATGAATAAACATGGGACAAAGGCCCCTACAGGAACACTGTCAAGGTCACCTGAAACTAGGCAGTCTGAGGAACTGTCCCAGCCCAGACTGGAGCCATGGCTGATTGCATTGTGGAATCTTGGATTGGATCCTGGGACACGAAAAGTACATTTAGGTAAAAACTAAAGAAATCTGAATCAAGCATGGATTTTAATTAGTAATAATGTGTCATTGTTTCATCAATGACACATGGTCCATGTTAATTTAAGATGCTAACAAAAGGTTAAATTTGGTTTGTTTGGTTTAGACTATATGAGAATTCTCGTATTATCTTCAGCCCCTTTCTGTGAGTCTAAGAAAATTCTAAAATAAAAATGCTCCTTTTTAAAACAGCGAGTAAGGTCATCATCAGTCATCAAGGGACTGCAAATTTGAATCACATTGAGACACACTCCACAGGCACTAGAATGGCTAAAAAGCAAATAGTCAACAACGCCACGTGTTGGCGAGGAAGTGTGAACTAACCAGAACCCCCATACACTGCTGGAGGGAAGGTAAAATGATACTCCTGCTTTGGAAAATTGTTCGATAGTTTTCTAATTAAGTTAAAAAACTTGATATTTGATTCAGAAAATCCACTTCTAGGTATTTACCAAAGTAAAAGAAAAACACGTATCTATTCTCATGAATGTTCATAGCAGTTTATTCATCTTTCCAAACTGGGAACAACCCCAACACCCATCAGTGTATTTGCGACTACTTCGTAATAAAGAGGAATGAATTATTGGTGTATCCTACTCCGTGAATGAACCTTAACAACATGTTAAACAAGAGAAACCTGATAGTTTCTCATCAAGTTAGCCAAGTCATCCGTATGATTCCATTTACATGAAATTCTAGAACAGGCAAAAATTACCTCTGATGATAAAAAGCAGATCAGTGGTTGCTTGGGGCAAAGGGGGCAGAGAGAGACTGACTGGAAAGGGGAACTGTGCTTGGTGATGAAACTGATCTAGCTTGTAATTGTAGAGGTGCCTACCCAAGAGCATTTGTTCAAAACTCATTGAACTGGCCAAGTGCGGTGGCTCACCCTGTAATCTCAGCATCCTGGGAAGCTGAGGCAGATGGATTGCTTGAGCTTAGGAGTTGAAGACTAGCCTGAGCAAGACCTAGATTCCTCTCTAACTAAAAATAGAAAAACTAGCCAGGCGTGGTGGGTGCCTGTAGTCCCAGCTATTAGGGAGGCTGAGGCAAGAATATCGCATGAGCCCTAGAGTTTAATGTCACTCTACCCAGGGCAACAGACAGAGTAAAACTCTGTCTTAGAACAACAACATCAGCAACAACAAAAAACTCATGGAACTGTGTACTTATTGTGTGTAAATTATACATCATTAAAATTGATCCTTTACAAAAACAAAAACAACAAAAAATAACACCTAATTGGTTAACACCTAAAAATAGAGCCTAATTGGAGTTATACACTAATTTTGTAAGAATTTTTTAATTAAATCATAGCTGTGCACATTAATGCAATCATGGGGTACAATGTGCTGGTTTCATATACAATCTGAAATATTTTCATCAAACTTGTTAACATAGCCTTCATGGCATTCTCTTAGTTATTTGTGTTAAGACGTTTATATTCTGCATTTATTAAGTATCTCAAGAATGGAAGAAAAAGTATCCAATGTACTCAGCCTTACTATGAAACTAATTTATAGCTTTCATATGAAGGCTATAACCCAATTATAGCACAAGAATATGGGGAAAGGGGAGAGAGGGAGGGGCGGAGGATGGATGGAGGGAGGGTAATTGGTGGGACCACACCTAAGGTGCATCTTAGAAGGGTACTGGTGAAACTTACTAAATTTTGTAAGAATTTTTAAAACTATGCTGTGGATTCTCCTCCTCATCCTGGCATGCTTCTGCATTCTCTCTCTACCATTGCATCTACACCCACAGCTTTAGGTACCAGGGCATGAGTCTCACATGCACATCTCCAGCCTCATCCCAACTCCTCTAAATCTCTGGAGCTCCTCCCCACCCTTTTTTTGAGACGGAATTTAACACTGTGGCCCTGGGTAGAGTCACAGCAACCTCAAGCCATTCTCTTACCTCAGCCTTCCAAGTAGCTGGGACTACAGGCGCCCGCCACAACACCCGGCTATTTTTTTTTATTGCAATTATCATTCTTGCTTTAGCTGGCCTGGGCCGGGTTCGAACCTGCCATCCACGGTGTATGTGGCCAGTGCCCTATGTACAGGGCTTCGGGTGCCACCCAGCTCTGGACCCCTTTTATAAAATGCTACTTGACATCTTCACTTGGTTGTTTGAAAGCTTCTTCAACAACCCAATACGTGCAAAACAAGCTCACAATCTCCCTGCTCAGGCCAGGCCCCTCTGTCAGCTTTGGTGCTACTGAGGTTAAAGTGTCTTTCTTCTCCAGGGGCCTGTCCTTGTCACTGTCAACGCTGGTTCATTTCCCTTGTAAATTTCTCTCCCACAAAGGAAGGGTTTCTTCTTTGCCCCCAGCAGTCCTGCTCTAATAAGACACCAGGCCTACCCCGCAGGGCTGCAGGAACCCCCTTGCCTCCCCGAGTTAATCTGGGCATACTCAGCTCTCCATTTCAGCCCTGGGTGGTTGGTTCTGAAATGTTAATCCCACCTGTTGTCTCCCACTGCCTGACACCTTCTCCCAAGCCCTTAGCACAGGAGCAGACTCTGACCCCAGCTTGTGAGCAAACCATCGGAGCCTGGCACTGGTCTCCCTTTCCACCCGGTTCCCTGCATCCTCTCCTTGCCCTGGCCTCCCTGGTTCACACGGACTTATTTCAAATTCCCAACACATGGACTTATTTGCCAAACTTCTACCCAAATACCCCTCCCTGGAATGAACTCCTTGACCTCCGAAGACCTAAGCAAGATCTTTTACTAGTCACTGTCAGGGCTCCACACCCATAAACACATTTTGTTCTCTAATGATCAAATCCACAAGTAGTAGCTCAATCAGGTGCCTACACCTGTGCACCTCTTCACGCCCGCCCCACAGGCTGAAGACCAGCCAATCGGCCTTCCAAGTCAAGCTGCGCTGGCTCCGCCCCTACTGGTCACGTGCCGCCCTAGCCCTATAAGAGCAGACCCGGCTCGGCTGAAAGCAGTGTGCATTGCAGTTGGGCTCCTGTTCACTCGCTCCTACTAGCCTGGTGAGGGCTGGTATCTGGGGTCTGGCTGCTTGGGCTTCTAGAAGGATTTCCTGGAAGTGATTCCTGATTTTCGGACATCCAGAGCAGGGAATTCTACCGCAGGGGATCAGGTATGTGTCAGAGTGTCTCTGGGGGTGGGTGGCGAGTCTCTTGCACCATCCCGGTGGGCACTGTCCCTTCGGTGCCCTGGAAGGGCAGGGCTGACGGCCTTTTCACGCCTGTCTTCCCAACCGTGAACTCTCTTCCTCGTCTTCTTTCCTTCTTCCTCCTCTTTGGCTAAACTTAATCTCATCTCCCCTAGCCTTGCCTGCAGGAATTGGGATAAATTAATCAACCCGTATCTAGATCTGCCCCTGCTGGCTGCAAGCACCTGGACTGGTCCCCAGCGCCCCGAGCCCCCGCCTTGCGCCACACAGCTCCCCGTGCCCCCGGGCAGCGCCCACCGCGAGCGAGCCGCTGGGGTCGGAATGCCTGGAGGCGAGCCTGTGCTCGCTGCGGACTAACGCCTTCTCATCCTCTCCTCCCGCAGAGCCCTCATGGAGGGACCACGGCCTTCCAAACGGCTGCGCCTCATGGCCTCTGATCAAGGTACCGTCACGCACCTGTCACTGTCCTTTCAATATTTTCCCGGTGTTTACTTTACTTGTGGTATTGACTTATACAACGTAGAGACTCAGGTATGGCATTTTGTGAAATGCAACAGCCCCTACTCGTTTTTCCATACTTTCTGCACAACTACTTTCATGCGTTTACACTGTTTCTTTTAGCATTAGTTCCCATTTCTTTTTTTTTGTAGAGAAAGAGTCTCACTTTATCGCCCTCGGTAGAGTGCCATAGCCTCACAGCTCACAGCAACCTCCAGCTCTTGGACTAAGGCGAGTCTCTTGCCTCAGCCTCCCGAGTAGCTGGGACTACGGGGCCCGCCACAACTGACCCGTCTATTTTTTGTTGCAGTTTGGCCGGGGCTGGGTTTGAACCCGCCACCCTCGGTATATGGGGCCGGCGCCCTAGTCGCTGAGCCACAGGTGCTGCCCACTTTCCATTCTTTAAATGAACTTCACTACTACTGATTATTGTTTCCATTTTAGACTTCACTTATGGTCTTCCCTTTAGAACAAAGACTTTGTGCACATTCTCTCTACCACCACTTTTTAAAAATTTTAATTAAATCATAGCTGCGTACATTAGTGCAATCAAGGAGTACAATGTGCTGGTTTCGTATACTATCTGAAATCTACCACCACTTATCACGCAACCCCCTCCCCTGACACACACACCTCCTGCCCCTCCCCCAACACGCCAGAATCCTATTATTCGAAATGGAGCTGGGTAGAATGCTAGGATTACTTTTCCCCTCTTGCATAACTTCAGTTTTCTAAGATTAATACATATCTTGGGTGATCATTTGCTTGTCTGTCACTAGTTTATTCTCAAATTCTTCCCTAAATTGTTTAAATTCAAACAAATTGAAGAGACAAGGTCTCACTCTGTCACCCAAGCAGGAGTACAGGGCAACAGCCAGGGCTTCAGGCCTGGTCTCCCACCTGTACCACACACACCCTACTTCCTACTCTATGGTAAATCAAGTACCCTTACCTTTTTCAAGAGGGTATTAAAGTTTGACTGCTATTGCTAAATTGTTCTCCAAAACATTTTCCCTTCATACACTGAGTGTTCTAAATCTTTTAATCCTTGCCAGGTTGATAGATACAATAAAACATTAGGAAGAAATTATTTTAAGACCTATCCTGTCTGAAAATGTTTTCACTCTACACTCCCTGATTCCTTTAGCTGGATATTGACTTCTAAGTGGGAAATCCATTTCCTTAAGATTTTGAAGACATTTTCTATTACCTTCTAGAGTAGATTGTTGCTTTTGAGATGGCTGATTTTTGAGACATTCTGATTCCGCTTTCCTGATGACCATTCTTCTCTCTGTATGTGTTTCTCTCGGTTCTTAGGAGCTTCTGTGTCACCAGCACTCTGAAGTTTTATGGTAATATGCCTCAGTGATAATATGCCTCTAATTTTCTTATGTTTTATTCTTCTTCCTTATCATCATTTTGGATTTTTGCTCTCCTTTCTGGGAGATTTCCTTAAATTTATCTTCCAATTTCCATGGAGATTTTCATTTCTGGTTTCATAATTTTGATTTAAAAGAGCTCCCCCCCACTCCAGAATGTTCCTTTTAAACAGTATCCTATAGTTGACTCATGGGTGTAATTTATTCTGTATCTCTGGAGATATTAATTATAGATTTTGGGGGAGTCTTGTCTATAACATAACTGTTTCCACCAAGTTGACGTTGTCTATTTGCTCATCTTGATTTCTGTCTCTTAAGAGTCTTCACTTGGACATTTGGAGACCTCTCATTGTTACTTATATTGAAAAAGTGGGACCTTGCAGAAGTTGATGGGCGCTCTGAGCTCATGGGTGGGTTGTTGACTGTGGGGGGTTCCACAGAATTTATAGGGTTGAGTAATCAAATTGGAGAGCCCCACTTAAAGACTTTTTGCCTACGCTGCACAGGTTTCCCAGGGAGGAATCTTCAGATGATGTTTAATGCCAGTTCTGTCACTGTTGATATTTCCATAGATGTGTGTCTAGCCCTGGGTTGTCAGCCTGTTTCTTTGTGTAGGTATTTATTTCGCTGTGACTACTCCCGCCTATGCAGCCACCCCAGGCGTCTTTCATTCTGGAAGTCCTGCAACATTTCCCATTTCTGAAACCCAGAATCCTCTGCCTCCTGCCACCCCTCTGAAAGTCTTCACTCTGATATTTGGTGACCTCCTGCCATCCCCTCCCACCTTTGCCCTGTTAAATCCCTTCCATTCTTGAGGTCCCAGCTTTTGTTAAGACTTTCCGATCCTCTCCTCCTTGGTGTGTATTACGATGCTTACTCAGGGCGGCACCTGTGGCTCAGTGAGTAGGGCGCCGGTCCTAAATACTGCGGGTGGTGGGTTCCAACCTGGCCCTGGACAAACTGCAACAAAAAATAGCTGGGTGTTGTGGCGGGCTCCTGTAGTCTCAGCTCCTCGGGAGGCTGAGGCAAGAGAATCACCTAAGCTCAAAAGTTGGAGGTTGCTGTGAGCTGAGATGCCACAGCACTCTCCGAGGGTGACAAAGTGAAACTTGGTCTCTTAAAAAAAAAAAAAAAAGGATGCTTACTCAAAGGAGACACTAATGTAAGCATTTGCATTTGCTGTAACTCAGTTCTCTTACTCATCCAGGGCTGGCATGTTCTTATATTAATTCTCTAAAAGGGGAACTGATGTCCAGATAAGTTAAACTGCCTGGGAACTTAGCCCAGACACTCTGGATCCAGAGCCACCTCCCTGGTGATACTCAAGCTCTTTCCCTTGCCAGCGTTCGCCATGAGCATTGTTCATATTTTGGTTTTGTCTTGTTCATCTCTCTACTGAAGATTGAGCTCAGTGAGGGCAGGGGCGGGTACCAGGCCATGTTCATTCAAACTCAACCTCTGTGGTGAACTCTAGACTGCGTCTGCATGTCAGTAAAGTGGGGATTGCAGTACACAATTGCAAACAAGGAATGGAAGGTGCTGAGCCCAGAATAGGCCCTCAGGTGGACAGGGCTCCCAGGGGCTGGCTGTGCAGGTGCCAGGTCTTCTGATGCTCGCCGTGTTTGCAGGGGGCTCCTTGGGCCACTGCTGAGCCTCCTGCCTGTTCTTCCTTCCCCAGAGTCTTCCTGAATGCCCCAGTTCACTCACTCTTTCTCATTCTCTGCTTCTCTATTCAGCTTCAGATGGGTGCCCCGAGGAACCCGGCCGCTCTGCTGAGAAGCATAATGGCCCCAAGGAAGCAGATGTCCCCTCAGAGCCACGCCAACCCGCAAAACCCATCGCTTATGTGAGACCCCTAAGACATGAGACCCTGGCTTGTACAGAGGTGGTTCAGGCTGCAGAAAGAGGTGGCCGAGTGGAAAGGAGCCGTTGGGCACAGCGAGGACGCCGCAGTAGGGCAAGCCGCTCTGGGGACACTGGTCTCCGTGAGGAACCAGATTTGCGCATGCAGATGAGCCACGGTGTGGAGCCAGAAGCCAGGAGGGCCTTATCTTTACCCCACACCCAAACTGCCCAGCAGGGCCCCAGCAGCTCCCTAGCTCCGCCCGAGGTGTTCCGCCAGCAGCTGCCCTTTGCCTCTGGACATGCAGCCCTCATGAGGCAGCCCTGGCCAGCCATCTGTCCCTGCATGTGTTTCAGACCTATGTGTAGCTCAGTTTTGAGCTTCACGCAGACCTCCTTCGGCACCTACGTGGTCTTCACTCACACGGCAAACTAACCTTTCACCTGCTGCCTGCTTCCCTCTCTCCCATCTGGGCTTTTACTAAATACTCCTTTCCTCCAGATCGAGTCCCATTTCTGCCCTTTCCCCTCACCCTCCCCACGCATTCCAACCAGAACCTCTACCTGCATTTTCAGGATGGAGTCCCCAACCCTGCACTCAGGACTCTTACAGAACCACCCATCTGCCCTCTAGTATTTTTATGCTTTGTTACTTTTTAGCAAAGATGCACATTTGTTTAGTGGCTCAGTGGTTGTTAAAATAAGCCAGTAGTCTCCCTGGACCCCCCCCACCAACTTTTTCTCACTCCCTAGATAAAGCTTATTCAGGTTGTTTGCACAACCACAAAACATTTTAGAAAAAAGACATAGTGAAAGAAAGGAAAGAAAAAATTACATCCAAGGAAATAAAACTTTTAGAAGATTCAGTAAAAGAGTATTAACTAGTGTAGTTAATTCCTTAGAGACACATGGGATGTTGTAAGACAACATGGGCTGATATGATAAGCCAGTAGATATCCAGGGAGAAAATCAGAACTGCTGGAATACAAAAGATGCTGAAGGTTTGACTCACAGACGGGAGAGGACGGAGGAGCAAATCAGTAGAGTAGACATGTGGGCGGAGCGAGCCTCAGAATACGGCGAGAGAGAGATGGACAGTGGGACAGAGCAGTCACACTGAGGATGAAGAAGCCGCCTGGGGGAACACAGCTCTACCAAGAGCAGTAAACGTTTGGATGAGAGAAAGGTGCAAAGAGAACAGCTAATGATTTCCCTGACTCCTGAGCAGGATACAGCAATGACATATTTGTTTTGTTTTTTTAATTTTTATTAAAAAATTTTATTTAAGCCATAGCTATGTACATTAGTTCAGTCATGGGGTACAGTGTGTGGGCTTCATATACAATCTGAAATATTTTCATCCAACTGTTTGGCATAACTTTCATGGGATTATTCTCGTTTATTGTGTGAAAACATTTGTGTTCTGCATGTAGTAGGTTTCACCTGTTCCTTCTAAGATGCACCATAAGTGTGATCCCACCATTTACCCTCTCTCCACCTTCCCTCCCCCGCCCCCTTCCTCCCTTACCCCTTTCCCCATCTTCTTGTGCTATAATTGGGTTATAGCCTTCATGTGAAAGCTATAAATTAGCTTTATAGTAGGGCTGTATACATTGGATACTTTTTCTTCCATTGTTGAGATACTTTGCTAAGTAGAATGTGTTCTAGCTCCATCCATGTAAATATGAAAGAGGTAAAGGCACCATCTTTAAGGCTGCATAGTATTCCATGGTATACATGTACCATAATTTATTAATCCATTCGTGGGTTGATGGGCACTTGAGCTTCTTCCTTGACTTAGCAATTATGAATTGGACACATATTTGAAGGAGGAAGTAGGGTGAAGAGAAAATTCCAGAAGCTGCCTGAGAGATGAGGCCTAAATTGAAAGCACAATTAGGCTGACATTAGACGCTGGCTGTGGGCATCAATGAATGTGAGAACACGATGGTACATGCCCCTACACCAGAGGGGAAATTACTCTGAATTCTGTGGCTAAAGAAACATTCCAGGAGAGGCTGAGGCCACATGAAGGGAGGAAGGGCCCAGAGAAAAAGCCCGAATCCCTCTCACACTGGGGCTGAAGCAGCGGCTGTCCCGGGACTTAGGCACACAAGCTGTTAAACCCCTTCCTGTACAGTGCAGCTTGACCGGAGCCGTTGCCTGCAGTGAAAGCTCAGAAGTTTTTGAGCCACGAGAAAACAAAATAAGAAAAACCTTCGAGGAAGAAGTGAGCTGTAAGAAAAACCAGTAAGCAGGGAAATTAGGAAGCTGTATTAGAAAGTCTAAATACGTTTCTGGAAGAAAGATGAAAGACCTGGGGTTAAAATTCCAGAAGACTGCTCTAGGCCTTTAGGGTATGGGGCGTCCAGAAGAAGCTAAAGGTTGCTAAAGTTGTGTCTATTCCTGAGGGTTACAGATGCTGAATATGGGAGAACAATGAAATCCTAGACAAGATGTTTAAAGTTGAAGTGTGGGTGCCCACTGGGAACCACTTAATGAATTGAGATAGAAAATAAAAAGATGTAGAACACAAATGTCTCAATGCTGTAATTGGGCAAATGAGATGAAAGCTATGTTGATTAGTAGCATGTAAACACTCCAATTTGTACAAATAACCAACACATCG
>CAUYON010077483.1:0-11193 GCA_963573935.1 Arctocebus calabarensis | reverse complement strand
ATGTCTTTATATAGTGATCAAGGAAATGCCATGAAGGCTATCTGTAACAGTACGATCAAAATATTTCTGAATGTATATGAATCGTGCCCTGTGATTGCACCAATGTACATAATTATGATTCAATAAAATTATTAAAAAAATAAAATAAAATAAAATAAAATTTTTGAAAGTAGCTTGGAGGATAAAAGAAGGTGAGATTAAGGGTGAAGTCCAGTTTGGAGACTTTATCAATTCTCAGGGTGAGAAAATGGTCAATACTTTCTTCTTAGAAATCCCACTATGCTGATAGCCAGACCTTTGATTTTACCTCTTGGTTGTTTTATTGTTATTACAGTCATATAAGTTTTCTCTCTACAACTGTATTAAAAAGTATTCCTGCCCTGCCATGCTTTAAATTGTTTTTCTGTACCTTTTCTACTGATCCTCTGTAACATCCTCATAAACACACATGGCTCCTCAGACAGAGATACAAACAAAAACAGATGGGCTCAAAATGCTTTTGATTGACAAGTTCCACAGACCTCAACCGTGATCAACAGTACACCAAGTATGAATGAGGTTGTCAGGGGCAAAGGACACACACAAATATATGATCTTGAAAGATGATTGAAAGCTAAACACACTAGCAAGTTGAACTGCATCTACTTTGTGATTCTTTACCCTTTGACTATCCTAAGTAAACTAATTTAACTTGGACATTTGTGTGTGATAATGCCTGGCCACCATCAATAATTCTCCAATTTTGACTTTACTGAATGTGTGAGATGATGTTGCACTGAACAAATTATCACCATCTTTCCAACCATGTGTTTTTGGACCTTTATCAAACTCAGAACTTCCACCCCAATGTATCCATTCTTTAGCTTGCAACGCTGCCTTTTAATCAGACCTCTTCTCTGCAAGCACAAATTGGCCTTTGCACTGAACATATCATTTTAATTGAGACTAGATTACATTATGTGTATAAAAAAGAGACACATGCTCTTTAGATGTGGTGAAATTTTGTGTATGTGTGGGAGAGCAAAGGAAGTGAAAGCTCCCTGTAAGGTGTCCCATTCTTGGTTTTAAAATTCATGGAATTAAATTAACTATGTTGACTGAGATGAGGGAACAGGCTTCTGTTTTGCAATCTATTTTTCCATAGGCCTAACAATATTTTTTTTCAATTTTCCTTCAAGATGCATTGCAAAACACTTAGAGAAAATCTTGCACTGTAGGAGAGATAAGTAGAGATCTAATAAGTTAGGGTTTTAAAATTTATATGGATATTTAATTTTTAAATTTACATTGTTTAGTGACCCTAAAGGATTCATGAAAAAGATTGAAGAGTCCCTGCCTTAAAAAAGAAAACTTTACCTTATCATTATCAATACAGTAAGCATGCAGAAATTTTAGGTGATTCTGTGATATTGTAGCCATTCTATGGAGCTATCTGGATTTTTTTGAAAAGATGCATGTCTGTTATTATGAACCTTATGACAGTCTGCCAAACTATTAGAAGAATGTGAAGCATATGGAAAATAAAAAAATAAAGGAACAGGATGGAAAAGGTGAAGAAGAAAAGAAAAAAATGGAACAAACACTTTTCTAAAGTGGAAGGAGTATAAGTAGGCCCTGTGCAGCAGAAAGGAAAATATCAGAGACAGAGACATCAACAAAAAAGGGAAAATGAGTACAGCCCAGCATCCACAACACGGCAGATTCACTTCATTCTGTTCCTCCCTCTTTTGGTATGTCCTTTTGTACTGAAAGTTTAGAAAAGGAAGACTGCGTTTCCCAGAATCCCTTGCAGCTGGGTTTCTGGACATAGTTTATGCTCTATTGGTCAAAGGCATTCAAGAGAAATGAATTTAGCATGGAACCAAGTGGGGAGCCACACACCAATTGATCAGGCATCCATTTTCCTAATGCACTTGTCATGGGGTACATTTGGCTCTGGAGCTAGCCAGTCTGAAGATGTCTCCCTCACCTCTGGAGAGTAGCCCAGGCCACGCGATCCTAGATCTCCATGAAAAACAGTGATAGTCTCAGCTTTGGGTAGCAGATGAGTAGGACAATAGCTTTCCAATACCCAAGGTTTTTGATTGTGATAGAGATAAGGCCTATCTCTCTAGGATCTGACTCTCTTGCTTTGAATCCCGTACTCATTAATATAGAGAGAGTTATCTGCACCTTTTGTTATCTGCACCTGAAGCCTGATTAATAAACATCATTTTTTACTTAGTGGCCCTAAAGAATTCGTGGGGGTAAAAACCCATAAAACCAACAAACAAAAAAACCTCAGAGTTACTTCCATTAAAAAATTGTTATTATTTTAGAGTCTTAATGGCTTATAATGCAATGAGACGAAAACACCTTATTCCACAAATGATATAGGATAAATGAAGTAAATGACTTAAAATGGATATCACCTATGAAGCAAATGAACACTTGTAGATAGAATCAAACGTGTGTTCTCTCATTTTGTGCAATTCATCAAGAGGACTTGGACTGAAGGAGCCTGGGAAATAACTCTCTAGTTGAGTAAATAGGAAATAATGAAAATGCTTCTGGGGTTAGCTAGAAGGTTACGTAGCATAGGCAAACATTTGTTGAGCGTGCAGCTTTTTTCTGACAGCAAAGATGATCACTTGACAATAAATTATAAACCACATGAAAATTTTCCCACCACTTTTTCACATAAGCTACTTAGTGTGGTCACAGTCATTAGATCAGATTTGTGAGATTTAGCCATCCCTTCCTTCCTGGCTTTAGAGATGGGTTTAACACAACCCATCCTGTCCGAATCTGTGCCGTGAACTATTTAATAGGTTGTTGTTTTTGTCCTCTTCTCTGAATTCTGGTGAGAAAGCTGGAATCATCTTTACTCCCTATCCTTGCTGATCTAAGTCCCCAAGTCCTATCAATACTACCTTCTTCGAAACTTTAAGAATGTCTATTTTGAGAAATGGTTATCCTCATCTAATCTTCTCCAGCCTGGGCAACCTTATCTCTGATGTCAGTTTTGAGCTACTCTTCTAATTAGTACAATCTTTCTATTTTTGCTCACCCACAATGCCCCACTGCAGCCCTGAATCTATGCTTAGTGGCTGGGCCATAATTCTTTTATAGTTTTTGAAATTTTATAGTTATGCATCATATAATTACATGTTATTCATAAACCTATTTTCAATATTGAAGATTCAGAAGCTATCAAATAATGCAACCATTGTCTTTCAATGCATCCCATCACCTCCCTACATATCTGCTGTCCTAAATTCCATTCCCCTCCCCAAAGGTGCTGTATTTATTATATATACCTCCAATCTCCTTTCTGCACTTCTTCATACACACACAAACAAAACACTTTCACATACCATTCTTTTGAAAACGCTAACAAATTAAGCCATATATATGATATGATTATGGCTTATTATATATACTTCTTATTCAGCAGCTTGATTTTACCTTTACTAATCTGTCTTGTACATGTCTCCATATGGATATACAAGATATGCCTTATAATGTTTAACTTGTATAAAATATTTCACGAACAAATATATTGTGACTTACCTATTAATTGACTTTCAAGCTGATTTCATGCTGATTACAGCTTCTTGCTATTAAAAATATTGCTATGTTTGTATGGCAGACCTATTTTTGTAGAATAAATGCCTGAAATTAGAAAAAGTAGAATACTGGAAGAAGGATTCTTTTATTTTTGATAGCTATTACACTAATTTATATTTTATTTATTTATTTAGACAAAGTCCTGCTCTGTCACCCTGGATAGAGTGCCATGGGGTCATCATAGCTCAAAGCAAGTTTTCACTCTTGGGCTCAAGTATTCCTTGAGTCCAAGATCCAGAGCAGCTGAGACTACACTACACCTGGCTAATTTTTCTATTTTTAGTAGAGATGGGTCTCGCTCTTGCTCAGGCTGGTCTCTAACTCTTGAACTCAAGTGATGCACCCACCTTGGCCTCCCAGAGTACTAGGATAACAGGTGTGAGCTATCCCACCCAGCCCAGAATTCTATTCTAAAATTTCTTTACCTGTTAGCATTTTCACTAAAAGAACTCATACACATTTGTCTCTCACACATTTTTAATTCTGTTGTAAAAGACGATATTTAATTGTTGTATGGATTAGTAATTCCAGACATATTAAGCATCTTTTATATTTTGCCTGTTATCTCTGTTTCTTTGTTTTGACACATAACCTTTTTTGTCTACATTAATAGGTTATTTGATTTGTATGAATTCTGTCCGTCCACCAATCTTTTGTCTGATACACAGAGTTGCTGGATTTTTTCTCTGTGCTTCACACTGTCCTACCCATAAATTTAAAAATTATTCTGTATTACTTCCTAATAATTCCTTGGGAATATATGCCACTTATGATGTAAAGTAAGAAAGTGTTATCTTTATTTTTCTTTTAGAAATTGATAGCCAGTGATCAAAACCTTTTACAGCCTAATTTGTCATTATCCCAATTTTGTGAAAGGCCCCTATGAAATAAACCACAGTCTCACATGTATATAGTCTTATTCTGATCTCCTTTTTTTTAACTATTACATTATTGTATTTTGTGCAATTATCACAGTGCTTTAATTTCTATATCTTAATTACATATTCTTATGTTTAGTAAGGCAAATTCACTATCCTTTCACAAAATTCTCTCAGTTATTGTCATAAATTTTGTTTGTCTTATGAAGTGGAGGTTAGCTTAGCATGTACCATGAAAACATCGTATCGAGATTTTAATTAGGGTTATATTAATTTCATGGGATAATTTGGGGAGAGAAATAAAATTATTTCACAAAACTGAATCTTCTTGTCCAAGAATATAGGAATTGTTTAGTTCTTTTTAAATGGCTTTCACCACAATTTTATGGTTTCATTTTGTATGGTTTCTTACACATTTCTTGGGTTAAGTATCAGGACTTCTATTTTTATTTTTGCTAATGAAAATGGAATTTCTTTTCAAAACATTCTCTAACTAGTCATTTCTGCTCTATGGGAAAATTTTAATGTATGTTTTAATTGTATATTTGCATACTTTGTAATCTTAAATCTTTGTTTCTTTCCTGGATTCTTGAGTTTAACATTTTTTATTCTTTTTTGCAGTTCTGGCCAGGGCTGGACTTGAACCCGCCACCCCCAGTATATGGGGCTCGTGCCCTACTCCTTGAGCCACAGGTGCTGCTCTAGTTTAACATTTTGTACTTGACAGCCCCTGCTTGGCTTCTTTTGAGTTATCAACACCTGGTGCTGCTAGGTGAGAGTGTGGCAATTAATGTACCACTGGTCGTTAAAGAGTCCTGTCCTTCTCAGAAGTCAGTATTAACCTGGCTCTAAGACCCACCTGCAGTGATTGGGGACACATTGAACTCCTCACGTACAGCCCAGAATGAGGAAGGAAGAGATGGCCCCTGCCTCCCAGATCAAACCCTCGGAACAGCAGCAGGCGTGCTCCTCCCTGTGTGCTTTGACTCCAGTCTCAGAGCACCTCAAAACTGCTCTGGCTTCTTCAGCACTTTTACCCCTAAAGTTAAACTAAAAAGCTCTGCACAGCAAAAGAAATAATCAACAAAATAAACAACCTACAGAGTGGAAAAAAATATTTGCAAACTATGCATCCAACAAAGTACTAATAATCAGAATTTATAAAAAACTCAAACAACTGAACAAGAAGAGAACAAATCACCTCATTAAAAAGTGGTAAAAGACACAGACATTTTTCAAAAGAAGGCCTACAGGCCAGGCACAGTGGCTCATGCTTGTAATCCTAGCACTCTGGAAGGCCAAGGTAAGTGGATTACCTGAGCTCAGAAGTTCAAGATCAGCCTTAGCAAAGAGTGAGACCCTATCTCTACAAAAAACAGAAAACCTAGTGGCGCGGAGTGGCAGGCACCTGTAGTCCCAGCTATTCAGGAGGCTGAAGCAAAAGGATGGCTGGAGCCCCCAAATTTGAGGTTGTTGCGAGCTATGACACCAGGTTACTCTATGCAGGGCACTGTCTCTGCCCTATCTCAAAAAAAGAAGACATACAAATGGCCAAAAAACATATGAAAAAATGCTCAACTTCACTCATCATCAGAGAAATGTAAATTAAAATGGCCACTATCAAAATGTTAAAAAACAGTAAATGTTGGCAAGAATGCAGTGAAAAACAAAATGCTTATACACTGTTGGTGGGAATGTGAATTAGAGAAACCTGGATGGAAAATAGTCTGGAGATTCCTCAAGGACTAAAAATACATCTACCATTCAATTCTGTATCCCATAACTGGATATCTACCCAAGGGAAAAGAAATCATTATGTCACATCGCCATTCACAATAGCAAACATAAAGAACCAATCTAAGGCTCTATCATTGATGAGTGGATAAAGAACATGTGGTGTGTGCCATAGAATGTGTATAGCATGGAATCCTGTCCAGCTATAAAAAAGAATGAAATCCTGTCTTTTGCAGCAATATGACTGGAACTAGAGGCCATTATCTTATGCAGAATAACTCAGAAACAGAAAGTCAAACACTGCATGTCCTCCCTTCTAAGTGGGAGCTGAATAAAGAGTACACATGGAAATAGAGAATGGAATAATGGACACTGGAGACTCAGAAGTGCCAGAAGAGGAAGGGGGGAAGTGCTAGTTGGGAGTGTGGCAATCAATGTACCACTGGTCATTAAAGAGTCCTGTCCTTCTCAGAAGTCAGTGTTGACTTGGCTCTAGGTCAGTAGAAGAAGGGCATGGGATGAGAAATTACCTAAGGGTACTATGTGCACTAATTGGATGAGAGTTATGCAAAACGTCCAGACTTCACCACTGTACAATAAATCCATGTAACAAATCTGCACATGCACCCCACAAATCAATTTCAAAAATAATGTGTGTATGGGACACAAAGACTACATTTTCTTTTTTCATTTCTATTTTCTTAGAATTTCTCAGAATCCCAGATCAGCCAGTGATAGTCTTTCTTGTCTTCTGGTGTTGGGATCGATGTATTCTCTCTTACCTTTTCTGCTGCTCTGTGGGTTTAGACAATGGCAGATCGCTATTTCTGTCATCAGAATGATCTCTGGATGTAAATATTGTATCATTTTCCCCTTTAACATACCTCAGTGATTCTCTCGCCCATCCTCTGTCCTTTGAGGCCCTTATCATGAGGTGTCTACCACTTGTCCAGCTTTTCTTAGCACCCTTTCCCCAGATCCCAGTTCTCATGTCTGAGCTACCTGTGTTCTACAGACAGACCGGATTTCGCTGGTCCTTGGATTCTGCTATTCTTTACCACTTCGTTAGTTATGTCCATATTATCAGTTAGATTTGATTTAACATGCAACCACCTACAGGAACCGTTCCCTGACTTATCAAATGGGGTTAGATGCACCCCATCTAAACTTCCATGGTAGCCTTTGCTTGTTCCTTGTGCTTATTATACTGAGTAGCAAGTTGCTTTCTTTACTTGCTCCTTACCTTTTGAGCCTGTATGTTATATGAAGGGCAGGAAATATATATAATCACTGTAAACATCCTGATGTAAAGAACTGCAATTGATTCTTATCTGTATACTTTCTAGGACCTAATATAATGCCTTAAATACAGCTATTATTAAAAGTGGGAACTTTACAATTTACAATTCCAAAGGCATAGAAACAACCCAACCACCCATTGACCCATGAATGGATTAATAAATTGTGATGTATGTTTACCATGGAATACTATTCAATCACAAAAATGATAAGACTTGACATCTTTTATATTTACCTGGATGAAATTGAAGAACATTCTCCTAAGTAAAGTATCTCTAGAACAAAAAAGCAAGTATCCCATATACTCAATAACTAATTTGAAACTAGTAGATCAACAACTATAGGCCAACCTGAGAGAAAAACACAACTAAATTCAAGAAGGGGGGGGTCTAGTAAGCTCCCACCTACCAGGTACAATGTAGGGGAATACGGCACACTTCCTGGGTCAAGGATCCAACCACAACTTGGACTTTACCTAACAAATAAAAAAAAGGTAACCTAATCATATGGACTCTTATATTAATCCACAAAAAAAAGTAGGGGCTTTGGAGTAAGGCAGACTTCTATTCAAAGTCTATTCTATAGAATAGCAGTTCTGTGCGGGACTGGCTATTTATGTAGAGGGATCAGTGCAAAATGAAAATACCAGCCGTAACTGACATGAAGAAGTCAATCTCTTCTTCCCATAAGTCCATTGAACCAACCCACAACTGACACTCCCTAGGTGTTCCCATCCCTGGTCATAGAGTCACAAAAATTTCAGGAACGGGAAAGACAGAAGAAGCCCAGTGATATCAGACTAATGATAGGAGCAAGACCATTTCTGAACTGAGACTCCAAGGCCCTGGTGCACGCTTCATCATGGCCTCAGACATTACTTATAAAATACAAATTCAATGATAAAGGTAATTAAGAATTTCAAGAGAACACTACAGAACATCAGCCTAAGCATAGGGCCCTTCTGGTACAGCTCGTTATGAGTCATGAAGCCAGCCCTGACTCTATGACCTAAGGAAAGTTCACCTATAAAATGGGCCTGATGGAACAACCCTACTTCACCAGGTTGTAGTGAACCTTAGGAAGTAACATAACCAAAGTGGTAGCAAAGCACTTTTGGTGTTTTTATGAGAAGTTAAATGGACACTGTTTTATGGACACCCTGTATACCTACTATTTGAAAAAAGGACTCTCGATGATGAACTTTTTGGGTAATGTTTTAAAATGTTTTCAAAGTTTATTCAGTTATTTAACCCTAAACCCTATTAGAATATGCTTTGAGTTGGGCTGTGACATGAAGGAATGGCCTTCATGGGATAATTTCACATGGGATAATTTCACAATTTAGCCTACCCCTGAGTGATTGTCCTGAGGTGCTTAGAAAACTATTTCCTGAGCTCAATAATCACAACATCTGGAGATAACATCTGGAAATGTACATTTCTGCCAAGTTTTCCAGGTGATTAATATATGTACAAATTTCTTCCTTGACATTTCTTGCACATCCTCCTACATTCTACCTCTCCTATTTTGCTGTATAAGCAGCCCTCCATATCTGAGGGTTCCTCATTCATAGATTGAACAAACTCAGAAAATATTTTGAGGGGAAAAACCAAGTTTAATCAATTTTAAAATTGTTAATCAATTAAACCAAATGTAATCAATTTTAAAATTGTTAATTGTCAATCATCAAATTGTTTTAAGTATAGATGTAATACTTATATATTGTAAGAGATTACAATAATTTAAAGTACATGGGAAGACGTGCATAGGTTATATGCAAATATCGCACCATTTTCTAAAAGAAACTCAAGCAACATAGGATTTGGGTATCTGAGAGGTTCCTGGACCAGTTCTCCTGAGGATACCAAGAAGCAATTATCATTTATCTGTCCATCCATCCAAACCTTAATCTATCCATCAGTTGGTCCAACTTCTTATTTTTTCTTAAGGTACCTTGAAGTAGATTGAAGCCTTCAGTATACTTTATTCCCAAATACTCCAACATGTATACCATAAGAATCCAGTATTTGTTCATAGTTCTTTTTTTTTCTTTTGAGGTAAATTTACATACAATGAAATTAATAGATTTTAGGTGCACATTTAAGAGAGCTCCACAGATGCACATACCTAAGATATAAAATATTACCATTGCTCCTTGCCAGTAAATAGACATGCCCAGGCTCTCAGACCCAACTGGTACACAGCTCAGATATTTTTTCTCAACGTAGATTTGTTTGCCTGTTTTAAAACTTCGTGTAAAGAATTTCTTTAGTGATACACCTTAATGTAAAGCTCCTTTTATTTAGCATGTTTTCCGAGATCTCTTCATCTTGCTGCATGTACCAGTAATTTGTGCCATCTTACTGTTGTAGAGTCTCTCATTATATTAATCACCTACCATTGGGGTTTATTCCTTATCCTACCAATAGACACCTGTGCTGTTTCCAGTTTGAGGCTGTTATAAATAAAGCTGCTATGAATATTTTCCCCAAGTCTTTTTGTGAACTTAAGGTTTTTATCTCCCTTGGATTAACACTGTATAGTGGAATTTCTGGGTCACAAAGTAGGTGTATTTAATTTCATAAGAAAATGGAGTTCTTTTTTCAAAGTGGTTGAGTTATTTTATATCCTTGCCAACAATATTCAAGAGGGCAAATTTTTCCTCCTTCTCTTCAAAACTTGCTATTGTCAGTCTTTTTATTTATTTTTTTACATATACATGTGTTTATTTGGTTTCCACTTTTTGCCTTCACAAAATCAAAAAGGCTTAAAATTTAATAACAATAACAACGTTTAAGATAAGAACTAGAAACAAAATCCACGTAAAGAATGAACATAGATAACTACATTCAGAAAAGAAATCAGATGATTGGTGCAACGAAATATTGAGCAATAATAATAATAATAATGCAAAAAAAGTAACATTCACATTGTCAAATAAGTGTATGTCTATTATAGAACGCTTTGAGGTTCAGTATGGAGTCATCAGTTAACTTCTTATTATTTTTTTCCAAAGTCTCAAAAAATAGACAACTAATATTTATAAATAAAAATAAAAGATAATTTCAAAAAGCAGATCATGCCAAATCCTTATAGACAACAGGAAAAGAAGAAATATTCAAAATCATTCTACTTCATCTGGATATACCTGATATTAAAATTGGAAGAAATATATTATTATAAAGGGAAATTACAAACTTATTTCACTTATAAATGAGGATGCAATATCCTAAACAATATATCAACAAGTTGAATTAAAAATTAATGTTTAAGTATGTACTTGGGTCAAAATTAAATCAATTTATGTAAGAATTAGTCACTATTTTCTTTTATTTTCTTTCCCTTTCCCTCACCCCCTCCCTCCTTCTCTGTCTGCTCTCCCCTTCCCCCATGCCCTACTGCATCATTAATTGTCCTCATATCAAAGTTGAATACATAGGATTCATGCTTCTCCATTCCTGTGATGTTTCACTAAGAATAATGTGTTCCATTGGCGCCCTAGCCAGCTCAGTGGGGCTAGCGGACCTGCTGCCTCCTCCTTGGCAGTGTCGGTGGTGTGGCAGCCAGCTGAAGAGCCAGCAGGCTGGATGACAGGCAAGGAGGGGGACCTCCAACCTCCACCAGAGGCTCCAATTGCCAAAAAGGCTGGACAACTGCTGAGGAGACACCTGTG
>CAUYON010077480.1:0-16503 GCA_963573935.1 Arctocebus calabarensis | reverse complement strand
ATATAGTGATCAAGGAAATGCCATGAAGGATATCTGTAACAGTATGATCAAAATATTTCTGAATGTATATGAATCGTGCCCTGTGATTGCACCAATGTACATAATTATGATTCAATAAAATTATTAAAAAAAAAAAATAAGGTGTACTGTTATTTGTCCACCCTGTGGATGTGAAGTGAATTGCCTAACCTCGCTGGTGATCATGTTGGGTCTTTCTGCAAGGTTATTGTGAAAATGAAATGGATTGATCTTTGCCTGGTACCTAGCAAGTGGTATCTAAGTGTGTGCTGCTATTCTGGTGTTAAAAAACAAAGATGAAATGTATAGCTCACCCCTGAGGTGATGAATGAGAAATTCTTGATGCCTATCTGAAATTGGCCACATGAAGATTTGGGGAGTCCTTAGTAGACATAAAAAAGAAGGTGACATTGGAGAGTGGGTCCCCAGATAAGGAGTTAAGACATGGGTGATGCCACAGGGGAGAGAGAGAGAGATAAAAGTTTTGTGATTTTTAGGTCTTAACTTCAGTTATTTCTTATGTGTCACCAAAACTAATGTTTCCTTGTCACCTTCTGCCTTGGGGCTGAAGGGTTGCTGATGCTAGTAACCTCCTTTGCTTTTATTAAAATCCCTTCCCCCCCACCAAATTCTGTCCTTGGCCCTGAAGGGCAGGTCCCCAAACTGGGCCTGATTGATGGTCAAACCAACAAGATGTGAAAGGAAGGAAATAAAGGAATCCATCTTTGGTTGATACAAGCAGAGTCACATATGATATGTAAATTGCAAAACAGAGCCCTCAATGAAAAGCCACAGCACTAGATGTCTGGGGGAAGGGAGCTCAGTGCTGTGAGTAACCAGCTGGCAGAGGGGCACTTTAGTCAGCCCAGCCATGTCCATCACATCCTTAGAGGAGTATGCATGTCTTGGGTGTCACTAAGCCAGTGATATGGAGAGTATGACTCATGATGCTTCTCAGACACCGGCAGTCCCTGGAGAGGGAAAAAAAGTAAGGCAAATTCCTGCCATCAAAAATAGTTAAATACAATCCAACAAACTCTATTTAAGAATGACCATCTGGGTGTAGCTTGGGCTGTGGTACCAAAGAGAGGGAGAAAACAAAGTTTCTGTCTCTTTGGAGGAGCTGTCATTTTGTTGGAGATTCAAGACTCCCATGTCTGAGTAAGCACAGAATGACAGAATGTAGTGAATATTTTTTTGGGTCCCAGGGAGAGAAACCAAGTTCAAGATATGGTTATGTGCCACATAATCATGTTTAGGTTGATAATAGACAACATACAGGATGATGATCACATTAGGTTACAATACTGTATTTTTACTTCACCTTTTCTATGTTTAGGTGTGTTTCAATACACAGATACTTACTGCTGTGTCCCAGTTGCCAACAGTGTTCAGTACAGGAACAGGTTGTGTAGGTTTGCAGCTGAGGAGCAGCAGCTTTCCAGAGAAGCTTCGAGAATGGAATTGCCATTCTTTCAAGAATGAGTATCTGTATTTGGTCTCTTTTCTGGTTAAAAGGCACATATGGGCTCCTCAGAGTTCCTGGGTGTGCTGCTTCACATGGATGGCAGTCAGGACTGTCACGTAGAATTCCCTTTTGGGAGGCCCAGACACTGCCGGATTGACAGTTCTGCAGTGTAGTAGTCCTGGGACAGCTCTGGAAGGAACTACATTATAATTTATAAAAAATCTAAGCAAACTCTCAACAGAAACCCCTACACGACTGAATTTAGACTGTTTCCTTATTTCACAGTGCTGGACTTCATGCCATCCAGACTTGTGCAAGTGCACACTCTGATGTTCACTTGACAAAATCTTCCAACAGCTTATGTCCCCACGTTAAGTGCTTCATGACTGTATCTGAAGTGAATAAGCTTAACTTACTGCTGTATAACTGAGAAGAACAGGAATGGTTGCTCTGAGGGACTCCTGAGATGCATACAGTTCTCTATGTCTGCTTCCCAGTGTGTAGTCTTTATTTTATTCTGCTCAGATGTGGGGTAGCCACCACCACAGTTCCAGGTATATATCGTGCCACCCTAGTGACATCCAAGGAATGAGACAGCTTCTTCTTGAATGAACTCCAGAGAACCACCTAGGCTGGAGTGATTGGGACTTGTGCTAATTCCTGGACAACAGTTGTGGCCAGAGGGCTGAGCTACTGCAAAGGCAGGCCTGGGGCATGTGGCCATTCTTATGAACTAGGAGGTTGATCCTATCCCCTTCCCCACAGCCACACAGAGCAGGACAAAGACACATTCCTATAGTAAATGAGGCAGGGTGGGAATTCTTGTCAGAAAGGCCAAGGAGATCTGAGACATCCTAAAACAGCAGGTGCTTCCTCTGTGGTTCAGGGCTGCTCTGTAAGAGCCAGCAAATGGTGTGATGGCTCAGCAGAAGGGGTGAGATGTGGACTGGCAAAAGGAGGAAGGCTCCCTGGGGAAAGTGTGACCTTAAAGGAAGGTGTTTTTGGAGGAGAAACCACATTCTTCCTCTGCATGGAGAAAAGAGGGAGAGCAGAGAATTGGGCCATGCTCCCCTCCTGTGAGGCCTCTCTGCCAGCACATTGTGGTTATCTGATAGGGGCCCCTGACAAAGCCACTTAGTGGCACTCATGCTAAGGGGTGGTGACCTCCACCCCCAGAACTGTGGTGCCCTGGAAAAGACAGCCTGTACCCACCCAGAGTGTAATTTGTCAGAGACACGAAGGTTAACATTTTTCTTCACAAAAACTATCTTTAATGACCATTAGCAGTCAGGACCTCCGATTTCTGTCTCATTTGAAAGCTTTTAATGCTTTCAGAGGGATAGATGAGGTGACCTAATAGGTCTTTTCCATCTCTGATTTTTTATGATTAATGAAGTTCAATTGTGCAGAATAAAACAGTGAGTTTCTCGGTGTCAGTTCAGCTGCATTCCTTTTCCCTCCCTCTTTTTTCCCTCATTTTTTCTTTTTTTTTTTTTTAAGACAGATGATGATCATGCACATTTTTTCTTAATGCATCAGGGAAAAAAGGGGACTTTATCTTCTGAGCCAGGCTTGGAAAATATCAAGGTGGGCATATTTATCTGTAGTATAAATTGCTGCCAAATACTACTCCTTACTCCCCAGCCCAAGGGTAGATTGAGTCCTGCATTAAAGGCAATATGAACACTGGAAATGTGAAGACACTTTCTGTTTGTAGAGTTTATTAGACATTTTTCCCAAGTACCTACATAAGACATACTTGTTTAACAACATATTGTCTTTTGGGATAGACATGAGGACTTTATAAACTTCTTTTGTCTGAAGGGAAACTGAGGCCAGAGCAGTTATGGGACTTGTGCAGGGATGCCTAGCCTGGTGAGGGTAAGGCCACCTCCAGTGCTTGCTTATGTCCACTCTGATGCATCTGGGGATTACAGTGCAATTATTCAAGCATCTCGTGAGGAAAATTCTAGAAGAACTCACTGAGGCTTGTTCTCTCCTGTCAGCCTGAAGATTTTCCTAGCCTGAAAGTCCTCTGAATTATGAAGAAGCCAGACTCTAGAGAACTGTCTTGGAAGCAGGAGGTTTTATACCTTCACACATTCTTTGCATTTGAAAGAGAAAAGCTTCAAGCGTGGGATTTCCATGGGTATGTGCATTTAGTTCTTTTTTCTGATTATAAGGACACTTTAGGGGTCCTCTGAATTCCTGGATGTGTTGCTCAGCGTGGTGGGCAGGCGGAGGACCTTAGACAGAATTCCAGAGGGCAGAGAGACTGCCAGTTTGACAATTCTGCAGCCCAGGAGTCCCAGATGGTTCTAGACGGAGACTACATTGTGATTTGTAAAAAATCTAACTAAATAATTAATTGAAATCCCCAAATGACTGAATTTTGACTATTTTCTTGTTTCTAAGATCTTGGAAATTAATAAGAGTAAAAATAATATCCAACCTTCTCATCTGTAAAGGCTCCCCAGGCCTAGACACTGAAAATTTTAAGAACATGGAGCACATGCCATGACTATTTTAAATGCCTCACTTGTGCTAGACACACGTAACAAGGGTTCAACATGGGATTGTCCTTGCAGATGGCTTATTTATGGCCAGCTTATTGATTTTGCCCTTTTTTCCTAAATGAGGCTCCTTTGAGTCCATATCCTGGGAGAGGAGTAAGCTTGTCTGAAACTGGATCTCACTCCTCTGTTTAATGTTTTTATTTTGGTATTCATATGAAGCCCCTTTAAACCACAGTTGAGTTTAAGTTAATTAGGAGACTCTTGAAGGACCCGTAGATAACAGTCAGGATGGGGCTGGTTGCCAGAGGAGCCAACCATGTGATCAGAGGGTTGAAACTTTTAGCCTTATTTCCTGACCTCCAGGGAGGAGAAAGGGGCTGGAGATAGAATTCAATCACCAGTGGCCAATTTAATCAATCATGCCTTCATGAAAATCTCTTAATGAGAGGCTTCTGAATACATTGAGCTTCTGAGGGGGGGAGGTGCCCTAGAAAAGGCACAGAAGCTCCACACCCACACCACTCCCTTTGCCTTATGCATCGCTTCCATTTGACTGTTTGAATGGTATCCTTTATTTAAAAAAAAAAACTGGTAATAGTAAAAAGACCTGTGTTCTGTGAGCTGTTCTAGTGAATTATAAAACTAAAGAGGAAGTTGTGGGAACACCCAACTTATAACCAGTTGATCAGGAGTACAAGTGAAAGCTTGGGACTTGCACCTGTTGTCTGACCTGTGGACCTACGGATTCAGGGTAGTTAGTGTCAGAAATGAATTGAATTGTAGGACACCCAGTTGGTGTCTAGAGAGTTGGAGAATTGTTTGCGTGGGGTAAAAAAAAAAAAACCACCTCACATATTTAATCAGAAGTGTCGTAAGAACAATTCAACATTCTTTATCATAAAATTGAAATAATACCTACCTGGCTGAGTGAAAAAAGGCAATGAGATAATAATGTGATATAACAATAATGAACATTAATCTTAGCAGGTACATTTTAGAGGAGGAAAGGGAAGGGATTTCTGGGCTGCTTTCTGTGCTTTGATAATAACCAGGGAAGTCATACTCACTCTGGAAGAGAGGGCAAGACATGGTGAGAGTGAGAAGGAACAGGAACAGTGGTCCCAGCTCTGGCTACACATTAAGGTCAGCTGGCATTTTAAACTCACCCAGAAAGTTGCCCCTGCACCTGCCTTCCATAGAACATTCTTGGTTTAGGGCTCTAGAATTGTCTGATCACCATCTCCTGGGCCTAATGGGGGAGTGCTCATGTTCTCTGCTGTCATAGGAGGTAAATCTCATTGTAGAACCATTGGCGGCAGAGAGGCTGCTTCAACCTCCAAGGACCTCAATGCCAAACATAGTCTGAAAATAATATGAAGGAAAAAGCGTGCTGAGTGCTCTCTAAATCTCTTTGGCTTTAATGTGTATTAGTAATATGGCAGGTAAGTAATTGATTTAAACATATGATTTCTCACTTGATACAATATTCCTTTAATTTCTATGTCCTATCCTGCAACACTGGCTCACATGATTGGGATAATACCATTATCGTGTTCTTTAGTCTTTTAGTATAACAAAGAGCTAAATGGTATTATTTCAATAAAAAAATACTAAGTTCAGGTTCTTTTGTCTCCTTTCTGCATCCAGGAAGGATTTGTCTTTGATGCAATAAGGCAATTATTGGGTTTTAATTAAGTGACAGGTGATTATGAGAGCTATGATTTTGGGAGCTACCTTAGCTTTCTAAAGCTTAAAAAAATCTACAGTGTTTTTTGGCAAATACTGTTTTTCATTGCTAACCAACTGAGAATCTCTTTCAAATATATTTTTTTTAGAATGCTAATCAGCATTAACCAAGCAGAAGCATGTTTTGAACTATCTTCTGTAGCCTTGTTTGTCTCCTTTCTGTGTTCAGTTCCTTTAGAAGAAAAAAAAAAGTGTCTGAGCACATGGATTTGGATCAGACAGATTGTGGGGATGGAAGCTGTGCCCAGGAACAACTCTTGGCAAAACTGGAAAATGGACTCTATTGACCTCCATCAAACACAATAAAATTCAAGCTTCCACATGCTCCCTCAGTCCTTATTACCTGCTCCCTTCAGGACCATAAAGCCCTCATCAGTGGTTTTCTGGTAAGCTAGCATTTCTAAATGCCCCAATTCATACTATTTACCTTTTTATTGGCTGGTTAAATACTTGCACTATGGTTGATTTCACATGACCAATTTAAAGTCTCCTTTGAGCTCGAAAGGAATGTACACACAGAGTCCCTGCCACTGGATCTAGTAGTAGGTGGCCCTGCTTGTCACTGTCCAGTGCTATCCATTTCTCCTGCCATCTATGAAAAAACTCACTATCTGCACATGACTCTGTATTAGTCATTCACACCTTTGTGCGAATACCAGCCCTTTAGCTCCCCATCTTGGAGAATGTGCTATTCCAGTGAAGATGAGAAGGCTGACCTCTAAAAACACACATCCAAGTTGGGAGAAGAGAGCGTGTGAGAAGCCATGAGGGCTGGGTTCTTACCCTGAGCTTCTCACCTGAGCTTCTCACCTTGGACAAGGTGTGGGTCTTCTCTGGTATGAGCCAGGTGGCACCCATCGGTTCTCACAGCTCTAATATGTTACCACTACACATGGCATTAGAGTCTAACCACGCTTAATCATAGAACTAGGAGCAGGGAAGTTATTGTACATTTTTCTTAAATAAGACAAACTCCACAAACTTTTTAAACAGTTTAAGTCCATTGTCAGCATTTGTTAATGTACCAAGCATCTATTCCTCATAATCAAGCATTTATCATATCATCATTACCATATTAAGCTATAATAAAAGCCCAGTTACATGCATATAGTGCATATAGATTATTTCTGTTGCAGTTTAATTACCAGGACAGTTAATTAGGCAATAGGCCATCACCATTTTTATTTCATGGGTTTCTTGACTTTCTTAAATAGTTTTGAGGAGAGAGTGGTGGACCCAAAACCCATGGTTAGGAGAGGTAGAGAAAACTGC
Source organism: Arctocebus calabarensis (assembly GCA_963573935.1). Classification (NCBI taxonomy): domain Eukaryota; kingdom Metazoa; phylum Chordata; class Mammalia; order Primates; family Lorisidae; genus Arctocebus; species Arctocebus calabarensis. Next base: position 9,483 of record CAUYON010077480.1, on the reverse strand, counting down.
TAAGCTCTGCTGCTACTTACTGAGTGTCTACTGTGTGCTTGCATTTTACAGAAACTGTCTCCAAATCCTCACCATGGCTCAGTGAAAGTCATACATGGTGAACATGGACTAGAGTGTCCATGGCCAGATGGCCAGTGACATTTCCATCTTGCCAGTCATAGGCAGCAAGTATGTTTGGGAACTACAGGGACAAGAGGTAGGAGCTCTGTATTTAATAGGTGCTCTTGCCTCACAACTGTAGCCAAAAAGCCCTCTTGGAGTTTCATAGGAGTCCACTCCAGTGTCAAAGTTCCCTAATGGGTAATTTTATGCACCACTGGAAAAGCTCAAGCGTATGAGCATTTCTCATGTAGCTGAAGAACAATCAAGTGAAATTCCCTCAATATAACTTTTGGTCAGAGTTTAAAATTCTGAAGGATGTCAAATACACCTCCTCATAGGAATCTCTGGACTTCCAGCTGTTGTCAGTCCCTTGTACTTCAGGGAGAATGAAAGACCTTAAGAGCGGATGGTGACTGACAGAGAAGGGAAATGAGCTTGGGGAGATCAGGTCAGGGTGGGCAGGAGGAGGGAGGCAGAGACAAATTTCCAGACTTAGGATTTGTGCTGAGTCCTATATCTTTAGGACTTGTGAGTCCTAAGATGGAGCTCAACAGAATACCTTTGAACAGAAAAGATGTGAGGGCTGGAAAATTTGTGACAGGAGGTTTTCAAGAGAAGTAGAAGGTATGGGATTTGGATATGAGCATGATATGTTTGAATCCTAGTTTAATTACTGAAAGTAGAGGGGCATCTTCTGACATTTGCTTACTTCATTGTGAAATGAGGCTAGGAATACCTTCTTCTTATGTCAGCAGTGAAGGATAAAGGGATTAATGTATACCATGTGTTTAATCCTCCCTCCTAGCCCCAAAGTAGGCGCTTAGTGCATATAGGATGGATGCCAGTGTCATGCTGCCTGATTTGTTATTTCGTAAGGCATGTGACTTGCTGTTGTATAGTTGGTTGCAAGGCTATCAAGCAACGAATGGCACCTTAAAAATTTAATGCAATGAAAAGAGAACCTTGCATATATATGAGCCATTTATTAAATATTCTGTACTTGAATTTGTTGATTGTGTCATAGAAGTAATTTTTATTACTTTTGGATATGACCCATTATGTAACATTTCTAAAATAAATATTTTGTTTTCTTTTACACTCAACAGCATTTTATTTCTGAACTATATTCACGTATTTACTTATTTAGGTTTCTTGAGGGGAGAGGCATCTGTCTACCCATTGGGCATTAGGGGAATCTTGTATAGCTAACTTGCTGGTTATTGTGTCTTAAGCACCTAACAAAACATCTGACACGTAGTAGACATTCAGTGAATACTTTTAAAAGTAAACACTATTTTTTATGGAGTGACAATTATGTAAAGATCACGGGGTTTGCAGCTAATGAGAGAAAGAATATATGTCTCTAAACATATAATTTGAAGTCAAACCAACACATATGCAAAGCGATTATATGGTGCCAATGCCCAGTATGTACCAGGTGTACTGTGGAGCTGGGGACATAGCAGTGAGTGAAGTAGCCAGAAAGACATCTCTGCTCTTATGGAATTTATATTTTAAGGGGACAGAGATGACAACACAAGATAAATATGTAGAGGAGATATGATGGTTAGATCTAGGTATCTACTTGACTGGGTTAAAGGATACCTAGAGAGCTTATAAAGCATTATTTCTGGGTATATTTGTAAAGATGTTTCTGGAAGAGACTGGACTTTGAATCAGAGGACTGAGTAAAGAAGATCCACTTTCACCTAATGTGGGTGGCACCATCCAATCATTTGAGGGGCTGGATAGAAGAAAAAGGCAGATAAAAGGTAAAGTGTTCACCCTCTCTTCTGAAGCTGAGTCACCCAGCACATCTCCAAGTTTTTTGTCTTGTCTACACTGGGACTTGCATTATCATATCACCCCTTCTTTCCCAGGTTCTCAGGCCTTCAGCCTTGAGCTAAAGGCTTCTGTTCCCTTGGGACTCAAGCCTTTAGACTTAGCCTGAGCTATGTTACTGCGTTTTCTGATTCTCCAGGTTGATGACAACACATCGTGGGACTTCTCAGCCTCTGTAATTGTGTGAAACAATTCCCACAATAAATCCCCTCTCATCTATCTTATGAATCCTATTGGTTCTGTTTCTGTGGTGAACCCTAAGTAATATAGGGGGGGATAGAGCTAGGGAAGGATTAGAATGTGTGGGAGTAGGGATTACAGAAAGACTACATTTAGAAGGGGACTTTTGAAAAAATATTGGAAGGAAATGAGGGAGTGAGCCATGACAGAAGCATGTCTGGCTCATTGAGGAAATGGTGAGGGAGCCAACATAAATGAAGTAGAATGAGTAAGGTAAAAAGTCGCAAGAGTTGGGGTTATAGAGATCACAGGAGACTAGATCACTTAGGGACTCATATGTCATTATGAGGAATTTGGAATTTATCTTGAGTAATATGGGGAATGACTGGATTCTGAGCAGATGAATAATATAATACAGCTTTGAATTTAAGAGTATCATTTGGACTTAAGGATTGAGAAGAGACTGGGGTATGGAAAAGGCAGAATCAGGTAGATGGATTTGGAGATTATAATTGAAGTGAGAGATGATGGTAGTTACAAGATGGTAGAGGTAGAGGTGGTGAGAAGTAGTGGTAGTCTGGATATATGTTGAAGTCCTATACATGGTATGTGAATGAAAAGAAGAGACAAAGATGATCCCAAGATTTCTGACTTAAATAATAAGAAGGATGGAGTTTTCATTAACTGCAATGGCGGGGAGAATTGTGGAGGAAGCAAAATTTGGGGGAGTTTTGGGAATTTTTAGGACTTCAGTGTTGTGCCTTTAATATCAAAGTGAAGATATAAAGCAGGTAGTTAGGTGTTTGAAATTGGAAGTTAGTAAGGTGTGATGTACTGGAGATATAAATTAGGAATTGAGCCATAAGAACAGATGAAGTCACTGAGAGAGTTATTAAAAATAGGCAAGAGATGTAACTGAAAAACTGAACCATGGGACATATGAGAGTTGAGAAGAAATCAGGAAAAAATACTGAGAAGGAAAAGCAAGTGATGCAGGAGAAACTCTGCCAAAAATATACTGTAAGAAAGTACTTTAAGGAGGAGGAAGTGATCATCTGTGTTTGGTGCCACCGATGGGTCAAGTAAGATGAGGACTGAGAATTAATCAGTATATTTATTGTATTTAGCAACATACACTGGTATCCTTGTTGAGAGCATTTTTATGAGAACACAGTGAATAAAATCTTGATTGGTGTGTGTTCAAGAAATAGGAGAGGAGATTTGAGAACAGAAAGTTTTTAAGAAGCATTGCCATCAAGGAGAGTAGTGAATAAGGCAATCATGTAGGTAAATATGGGGTCAAGAGCTTTTTTTTTTTCTTTTTTTTTAAGATAGGGAAAATAATAGCGTGTTTGTGTCTTACCGAGAATGAGCCAGGAGAAATGATTAGTGGTTCATATAGTGGTTCAGGAGAGACAGGAAAAGGGAAGAGAAGACTCTAGTGGATAACCAAGTGCACATATTATAAAAGTTAAATATATGACAACAGATGGATGAAGGGAGGCTGAGGCAAGAGAATTGCTTGAGCCCAAGAGTTTGAAGTTGCTATGAGCTATGACACAACAGCACTCTACAGAGGGTGAGAAAGTGAGACTGTCTCAAAAAAAAAAATGCTCCAATATCATGTGTTGTTAGGGAAATGCAAACTAAAACAATAATGCAATAATGAGGAGATACCGCAAAAAAGGCTGAAATACAGAACACAGACAACACCAAATGCTGATGAAGACATGAAGCAACAGGAACTCTAAAGCATTCTGAAGGGAATGAAAAATTATTCAGTTACTTTGGATGACAGTTTGGTAGTTTCTTACAAAACTAAACATATTATTGCCATATGATCAAGAAATTGTGCTCCTTGGTATTTTCCCAAGAGTTGAGAATTTATGTCACACAAAAACCTGCACACACACATTTATAGCAGCTGTATCTATAATTACTCAATCTTGGAAGCATCAAAGGTGTCCTTCAGTAGGTGAGTGGATAAAAAATCTGTGGCATATTCAGTCAACAGACTAGTATTCTTAAACAGAATTTAGCTATAAAGCCATGAAGAATCATCGAGGAATCTTAAATGTATATTACTAAGTGAAGGGAGCAAATTTGAAAAGGCTACCTACTGTGTGATTCCAACTACATGACATCCTGTAAATGGGACAACTATGGAGACGATAAAAAGAATGGGAGTTATCAGGAAGTAGGAAAAAGGGAGAGTTGACTAGGCAGAGAACAGAGAACTTCTAAGGCGGCAATACTGGTCTTTATGGCACTCTAATGGTGAATAACTGCGTTATACATTTACCAAAACTCCACAAATGTAAAACGCCAAAAATGAACCCTGATATAAACTATGGACTTTGGGAGGTAATGATGTGTCAATGCAGGTTCATCACTCATAACCAATGATTCACTCTGGTGTTGATACTGGGGGGTTCTATTTGTGTATGGGAACAGGGAATATGAGAAATCTCTGTACTGTTCTATCAATTTTGCTGTGAACCTAAAACTGTTTTTAAAAAAAAAAGCTATTTAAAAATAGTGTAAATCAAAAAACTTTCCCTGGAAGAAAATTCTGGGCCTACATGCCTTCTCTAGTGAACTGTATCTTAATTTGAAGATATTTTACAAATTCTTTCAGAAAATAGAATAGAAAGGAATACTTCCTAACTCACTTCATGAAATTAGGAGTATCTCTCCTAACAAAACCAGTCAAGGACATTATGAAAAGTAAAACTTAGAGACAATTTTTAATTTTAAAGAATGAAGGCACAAAAAATGGTTGATGAAATGTTAATAAATAGAATGCAAATAATATATATACACACATATATTATATATATGATATAGATATATGATACACACATATATATATGATAATCCTTTATGACCAAAGGTGGTTTACCCCAGGAATGAAAGGTTTAACATATAACAACTGATAATTATAATTAATTATGTTGTTTCTTTTTTTTTTAAATTGGTTCAGATTTATTAAGTGTACAAAGAATTAGGTTACATTATTTGCATTTGTTAGGTAAAATCCCTCTTGTAATTGTGTCCTGCCATACACATAGAGGTGTACCAATCACCATACCTCCCCTTCCCTCTCCTTTCTTGCCTCTCCCTGCCCCTTCATTCCCCCACCCTCCACCTTTAATTGATTCGAGTTTTTCTCTTGTGTGGGTATGCATTAGATCATCTACTGGATTCATATTAGAATTGAGTTTATTGGATTCTTGCTTCTCCATTCTGTGATACTTTACGAAGAAGAAGGTGTTCCAACTCTTTCCAGGTTAATAAAAAAGATGTAATGTCTCAATCTTTTATAATGGTTGAATAGTATTCCATGGTATACATATACCATAGCTTGTTTATCCATTATTATTATTTCAAGAGAGAAATAATCTTTTTAATAATTGCAGATAAAATATTTGATAAAATTAATACTTAATAATCATAAAAAACTCTCAGCAGCCAGTAGCAAAAGAAAGTAAAGAATAGGGAAGTCTCTGTGGCTCAGTGGGTAGGGCGTTGGCCCCCATATACTGAGGGTGGCAGGTTCAAACCCAGCCCCAAGCCAAACTGCAACAAAAAATAGCCAGGTATTGTGGCTGGTGCCTATAATCCCAGCTACTTGGGAGGCTGAGGCAAGAGAATTGCCTAAGCCCAGGATTTGGAGTTTATAGTGGGCTATGATGCCATGGCACTCTACCGAGGGCAAAAAAGTGAGACTCTGTCTCTAAAAAAAAAAGTAAACAATAATATTGAATTTGCTGTATGTTTGAAAATTGTCATGATAACATTTTGAGGGAAAAGGAAAACATGTGGTTTATATTTGTATGGTGTTAATAACCAAAAAATAATGCCAAAGAAAGAATAACAATAGAAAGAAACAAAATTCCAGACATATCTGCTTCTAAGTAGCAAAAAAGTAGATTTTATTTAAATCTAAATAATACAAGAATTTCAAAATTAAGCAATGCAAAAGGACATTCTAAACAAATACAAAGACATTCTAATTCTTACTCAAATTAAGCAAATACCAATTTTAGACCCTTTATGGAGGTATTTATAAATTTTATTTTCAAGAAAATAGAAGATCCAAATGAATCCTGAAATATACTATGTTCTTAGAGGGAAGAGTCTGTGTCATAAAGATGTCAATATTCTCTCCAATACACCATAATTAAATTCCCTCTTTTCAATTGCATTCTTGACAATGTTTTTCATGGAACTTGACAAGGTGCTGTTAAAATTTATATGGAAATAATCAAGATTACTTTAGGAAGAAAAGCATGAATTTTCCCTTTTACATGTTAAGAATTGGTATAAAGTTACAGTAATTAAAATAATGTAGTATTGTCACAGGGATTAAAAAAATATATATCAAATGCTTGCTACACCATGGAAATAGACCCAAGTGTATATAGAAACTCTGTATATAATATAAAAACAAAACAGAAAAGGGTGGGTTACTTAATAAATTATCCTGCCAGAATTGGTATTTCCATGTGGAAATAAACTGAATTGCAGTTATATATCAAAAAAGAAAACTCAAAAAAGTCATGTGGATTGCAGATATAGTATGAAAAGTAAACTTTAATGCTTATAGAAGAGAATATAGAAGTATATTTTTTCTAATATAGAGGTGGGTAAAGATTCTTTAGATTCCCTAAACGGGATGTCTATAGATAAAAGGGAAAAATCTCATATTTTTCCCATATTGAATCTTGGTCTTTGGTATGACATTGTGTATGAAGAATATGTTAAGCTCTAATCAACAGGTAATCAAAATAGAAAAAGATTCCTATAAACCCATAAGAAAAGCTAAAGCATTTAACCAGAAACTGAGCTAAGAAGATGAACTAAGGAAAATGAGCTTAACAGTCAAATCTTGGAAGAGGAAACTCAGTACATATATGAATAGGAGCTCAAATGCATTTGTGATTAATAAAAAGTGTTTTAAAATAAATTCTTGTTCACACAGTACATAAAAAGTTTAATAATTTCAAGTCTTGGTGAAGCTTTGGAGAGATAGGGATTTTTGTATACTGTTAACAGAGGAATAAGTAGAAAGCAATGATTTAAAAAACAATTTAGCAATTTGCACTAACATCAAAAATACCAGTAATTTGTATCTTTACCATTCTATTTAGTGTAAGTCCTAGAGAAGCTCAGACCCAGGTGCAGGAGTAGATATCCACAAGGATGTCTTTTTCAGCATGATTTGTAGTAGTAAATTGGAAAAAAAAATGTATATTCCTGTCAATGTGAGAGTGGATAAATAAGCTGTCTATTATAAATTATATGTTCACCTAGTGCATTATACCAGCATTCCAATGAATAGACTAGGAGGCCTGCACACATATGGGGCATTTGCAAACCTTAATATTGAATAATGAATGCAATCTATACATATGAAAAGCTTGCGAATAATGAACATGTTTTTATAGCTGTGTACATGTAGTAAAAGTAAAATCAGGGAGACAGTGCTAATGCCTGGGGATAGATTCAGGGGAATGAGACTGAAGGGAAGTATACAAGGATCTTCAGCTGAATCTGTAACCATCTATTTTCTCAGAAAAAGAAAAATCTAGGTGAAAAATATGTCAACATATTAATATCTATTAGATCTGGCTTGTGGAGAATACAAATGTAATTTTTCTCTGAAATATATTATAGTTTGGGTGAAGATGTGAATGAGCACTGCAGCTCTCATGAGTGCCTTCTCACAACTCCCTGAGCTTGCTGTCCCTGTGGGATGCCAGGCTGATAACAATGACCCTTTATCACAAACACCAGAGCAGGGATTTTTTTTTGAAATTTTTATTAAATTAGAATTGTGTACATTGGTGCAATCCTGGGGCACAATGTGCTGACTTTATATACATTCCGAAATATTTTCATTGAAATATTTAACATAGCCTTCATGGCCTTTTAATCACTATGTGAAAACATTTATATTCTACATTTAGAAATTTTCACCTGTACCCTTCTAAGATGCTCCATAGATGTGATCCCACCAATCACCCACCCTCCACTCAGCCTTCCCCCTCCCTCCCCTCCCTTGCCCCTTTCCCCATTTCTTGTGCTATAACTGGGCTTTAGCCTTCATATGAAAGGTATAGATTAGCTTCATAGTAGGGCTGAGTACATTGGATACTTTTTCTTCCATTCTTGAGATACTTTGCTAAGAATAATGTGTTCCAGCTCCATCCATGTAAACACAAAAGAGGTAAAGTCTCCATCTTTCTTTAAGGCTGCATAGTATTCCATGGTATACATGTACCACAATTTATTAATCCATTCATGGGTTGATGGACACTTGGCTTCTTCCACGACTTAGCAATTATGAATTGGGCTGCAATAAACATTCTGGTACAGATATATCTTTATAATGATGTGATTTTTGGTCTTCTGGATATACTAGTAAAGGAATTATAGGATCGAATGGCAGATCTATTTTTAGGTCTCTAAGTATTCTCCAAACATCCTTCCAAAAGGAATATATTAGTTTGCATTCCCATCACCAATGTAGAAGTGTTCTCTTTACTCCACATCCATGCCAGCATCTCTGGTTTTGGGATTTTGTTATGTGGGCTAATCGTACTGGAGTTAGACGATATCTCAAGGTAGTTTTGATTTGCATTTCTCTGATGATTAAGGATGATGAGCATTTTTTCATGTGCTTGTAGGCCGTGTGCCTGTATTTCTTAGAGAAGTTTCTCTTCAAGTCCTTTTCCCACCTTGAGATGGGATCACTTGTTCTTTTGTTGTTAATAGGTTTGAGTTCTCTGTGGATTCTGGTTATTAAACCTTTGTCAGAGGCATTACCTGCAAATATTTTCTCCCATTCTGAGGGTTGTCTGCCTGCTACGCTTACTGTGTTCTTAGCAGTGCAGAAGCTTTTTAGTTTGATCAGGTCCCGGTAGTGTTTTTTTGATACTGCTTCAATTGCCTGGGGAGTCCCCCTCATAAAAAATTCACCCAGGCTGATTCCTTCAAGAGTTTTCCCTGCACTTTCTTCTAGGATTTTTATAGTTTCATGTCTTAAGTTTAAATCTTTGATGCAGTGAGAGTCTATCTTAGTTAATGGTGAAAGGTGTGGGTACAGTTTTAGTCTTCTACAGGTCGCCAGCCAGTTCACCCAGCACTATTTGTTAAATAGGGAATCTGTTCCCCACTGAATGTTTTTAATTGGCTTGTCAAAGATCAAATAGTGGTAAGTAGCTGGGTTTATCTCTTGGTTCTCTATTCTGTTCCATACATCTATCTCCCTGCTTTTGTGCCAGTACCATGCTGTTTTGATCATTATCAATTTATAGTACAGTCTCAGGTCTGGTAGCGTGACTCCTCCTGTTC
>CAUYON010077479.1:0-84644 GCA_963573935.1 Arctocebus calabarensis | reverse complement strand
TACAGGGAAAACCAAGTCCACACTTTGTCCAGAATCAACTGCTACCACATGAGTCTTCTTGGTTAAGTCACTTGTGCCCACTGTGACAGAATAGGTCCCCGGATAAACTTCTATGTAGAGGTCCTTAGAGATGTTCTGGTCAGGCTGCAATGCCTCTAGAGTGTGCTCTGGTATTCGATAGATGCCTCCAGGAACGAGGGATGTCTTTTCTCTGACTTTGTACTATGTCTGAGTACATGTGGAGTTCCGACTTCTGTCTATGATAACGATAGAGATGGGTTGCCCCTCCTTCTTCTGGCACAGATGAATAATATTTCCCACACTGACTCGAAGCACAGTCCATGAATTCGACCACTGTTCTAAAGGAAGCACTAAGGGTTGAGTGTCTCTCTTCTTTCAGGCCGGCTTCTCGAAGCGCATGCGCTCAGCCAACTAGTCACTTTTTAACTGACGTCCCTGACTTTAAAAAACTAATTTCCAAGTGCTACAAAAATTATGCCCCTAAAGTATTTAATCATGTTATCCCTACATAAAGTTCTTTGGATAGTTTCCTAACTAATAAAATGGAATTTACGACTCTTCACAATGGGATCTCCATCCTTACCTCTTCTACTTGTTAGGCCCACCACTTCTCCAGGGTGTGGGCCTAAACATTTTCTGAATTTTCATGACTCTGTGCCTTCCTTCGTATATTTATATTCTATTCAGATGTGTACTTAAGCATGTTATTTCCCTTCCCCCTTCTCTGACAATCTACTTACACTTCAAAGCCACTTTTAAATATCACTTTCTCAGTAACACTTTCCCTCAGGCAAAATTAAAGGCTCATTCCAAAGACTACAGTGATGCTTCATATCAAATTGAATTATCATTAGATGTTTACCAACTCTAGTTTTCTTTTTGTTTTTTTGAAACAGAGCCTCAAGCTGTAGTCACCCTGGATAGAGTGCTGTGGCATCACAGTTCACAGCAACCTCCAATTCCTGGGCTCAAGAGAGTCTCTTGCCTCCGCCTCCCAAGTAGCTGGGACTAGAGGCGTCCACCACATGCCCAGCCATTTATTTATTTATTTTGGTTGCAGCCGTCATTGTTGTTCGGCAGGCCAGGGCTGGATTTGAACTCACCAGTTCAGGTGTATGTGGCTGATGCTTTAGCCCAGGGGTCCTCAAACTTTTTAAACAGGGGGCCAGTTCACTGTCCCTCAGACCGTTTGAGGGCCAGACTATAGTTTAAAAAAAAAAAAAAAAAACAATGAACAAATTCCTATGCACACTGCACATACCTTATTTTGAAGTAAAAAAACAAAATGGGGGCAGCACCTGTGGCTCAAAGGAGTAGGGTTCCGGCCCCATCTACCGGAGGTGGTAAGTTCAAACCCAGCCATGGCCAAAAACTGAAGGGAAAAAAAAAAAAAGGAACAAATCCAAATACAATATTTAAAATGAAAAAAAAGGCGCCCCCTATCTGCAAAAAAAAAAAAAGACCTCCTAACTTCAGGGAAAAAAGGCCCTACTAACTACAAAATAAAAAAAATAAAAAAAAATAGACCTCCTAACTTCAAAAAAAAAATAATAAATCCTAACTTGTTCTTCCTCAGTCCGAAGGTAGCAGCAGACACTGCAAAGGCAAGCTTGTGACTCCTCTGATCATGAGTGTCAGTCTCACCACAGATTGAGAGACAGAGAGAATGAAAGGAGTCCAAGAGTGCAGCGCACATTCCACACATGCCCACTGCGTTCCAGGACGAGTTGGCTGCTAAGCAGGACAGGCACAGGCAGCAAAAACACCCAGCGGGCCAGATAAATGTCCTTGGTGGGGAGCTTGTGGCCTGCAGGCCGTAGTTTGAGGACCCCTGCCTTAGCCGCTTGAGTCACAGGCACCGAGTCCCATCTCTAGTTTTCTGCCTCATCCTCGAGACTTTTGGTGCTTTGAGGGCTGAATGCATGGCCAGTCATCTTTGTATCTCCACTGAGAAATCCCTACCTCCCCAATAAACAGAATCCCATGTTATTTTTTTAGACAACTAGAACTCCACCTAAACAAACTAGCCATCTCATTTCCCAATAACACCTTTCAGGTACCCACAGAGTAGGTAGGCATGGGATTCTCACAAGCCTTTGCTCATTTCCCAAAGTTAAGTATTACAGACTTGAGTCCCTAAAATACAACCTCAAAATACTCCAACACAAATTTCGGCCATGTTTTGCCTTTAACTACACCATCAGTCGTTATCATTTTATATCAATGTTCATTACTCTTAAAAACATCCTTTAAAAGATCTAGAAATCTAAATTTTAGTGAAGAGGAATTAAGTGTTCTATCAAAAAAATGTAGGGAAGATCATGGATAAGGCTCCCAGTAAGAGGTATGAAAGTCATAAGGAAAACTGACCAGCAAACAAGGAAAGGAAAAAATCCTTCCATTATAAATCATTTCCAACAGATTTAAAAACCTAAAATACTAGGCTGGGCAGGGTGGCTCACACCTGTACTCCTAGCACTTTGGAAAGCCAAGGCAGTTGGACTGCTTGAGCTCAAGTGTTACTTCTCACTCTTGCTCAGGCTGGTCTGCAGTCCCAGCTACTCAGGAGGCTATAGCAAGAAGATCATTTAAGCCCAAGATTGTGAGGTTACTGTGAGATAACATTAATGCCAGAATGACAAAGTGAGTGAGACTCTGTCATAAAAATAAAAATATATTGGCTCAGCGCCTGTGGCTCAACAGGCTAAAGCACCAGCCTGAGCTGGTGGGTTCGAATCCAGCCTGGTCCGCCAAACAACAATGACAGCTGCAACCAAAAAAAAAAAAAAAAAATGGCCAGGCGTTGTGGCAGGCGCCTGTAGTCCCAACTACTTGGGAGGAGGAGGCAGGAGACTCACTTGAGCCCAGGAATTGGAGGTTGCTGTGAGCTGTGATGCCACAGCACTCTATCCAGGGTGACAGCTTGAGGCTCTGTCTCAAAAATAAATAAATAAAATGAAATTAAATAAAATACTTCCCCTAGTATTAATCATAAATCTCTTCAGTAGTGAATTCAAATGATTTATACTACTTAAGTAGATTGTGCTTTGCCAAAAATATAGGTCTTCCAATAGAATCAAGGAAATTCATAGTTAACACCAAATAATTAGTATTTCCAAAACAACAGCTAATGATAGTGCCCTCAGTTTTGCTTTTTCTCTCAGCTTATCTAGACAGTAAAATGTGTAAAATGTGGTATCTGATTTATACAAACCTGTATCTTTATTCTTTTGAGGGGAGGGGAGTCAGAGTCTCACTTTCACCCTCCATAGAATGCTGTAGCATCACAGCTCACAGCAACCTCAAACTCTCAGGCTCCAGGGTTTCTCTTGCCTCAGTCTCCCAAGTAGCTGGGACTACAAGGTGCCCGCCATAACACCTGGCTATTTTTAGAAGAGGTCTTGCTCTGGCTCAGGCTGGTCTCCAACCTATCAGCTCAGGCAGTCCACCTGCCTCAGCTGCCCAGAGTGCTAGGATTACAGGCATGAGCCACTGCACCTAGCTACATCTTTATTCTTTATCTATATATTGACATAGGCCAAAAATCTTCCACTGAATTAAACAGTGGTATTGTGTGTTCCATCTGAGACTTTTTTCATTAGTTTTTTAGTTAGCACAGCCCTTTTAACACATGACCCTGATCAGTATAGTCCCAATGACAATTTATACAGTTCTGCTAATTTTGTGGTAGACATGAATTAGACTCTGGACAAGGTTCTACTTTTTTAAATGTTTACTTGTTGACTTTAATCAAACTTATACATGTACACTGTTCAGAATATAACAGCCATATAAGACCTGAGGGGAAAAAAGCAGCTCCGTGCCCACCTTCCTTCTGTGGGTCCCACATACACACAACATATTTGCCATGCCCCAGAAGCAACTACTTTGAAATCATTTAACTGATCTTTTAGGTATGTATTTACTTCCACAATCCTAAATAACATTACTACTTGATTTTTCCACATCAGACATAATCAAGTCTTCCCAATACAGAAGGTGAGAATTTAGCAATTATATACATTTCACATACCCCAATCTCAACTATGCTACAACCACGGTTTCTACATACACATCAAAATCACTTCAAAACAATAATCTGTATTGCTTTGGTTAGATCAATGTTCAGTTTTACTTTATGACTATGTAAAAAGACTTTGATAACTAAGCCAGGTAGTATATACCATGACTGTTTCTTCTTTCTTTCCTGCACTTTTGTTTGTTTTTTTTTTTGTAGAGACAGAGTCTCACTTTATGCCTTCTGTAGAGTACTGTTACAGAGTACTGTCACAGCTCACAACAATCTCCAGCTCCTGGGCTTAGGTGATTCTCTTGCCTCAGCCTCCCAAGTAGCTAGGACTACAGGTGCCCGCCACAACAACCAGCTATTTTTTTTGTTGCAGTTCGGCCATGGCTGGGTTTGAACCAACTCTCTTGCTCAAGCTGGTCTCAAACTCCTGAGCTCAAGCTATCCACCCACGTTGGCTTCCCAGAGTACTAGGATTATAGATGTGAGCTTACCACACCTGGTCCCCTTACTTTCTTATTTTAATTGACAGCACATTCTACTTGCCTCCTGGAAAAGGAAGGATACCTAAGAAGTAAACTGCATTAAAACTGAGCATCTAGAAATTTCCTTTATTCTCATATTTCATTGATAAGTTGACTACACTGGAAATCATTTTCTCTGAGTGTCTCACAGGTGCTGTCCCACTTCTAACATTCACTGTTGCTGTCTAATATCATTCTGATTCATGATCTATTATCTAAATCGTTCCATCATGATTTCACAAGCTCTACAATTTCATGACAATCTTGGCATGAATCTGTTTTAATTCATTGTAATGGATCCTCAACGGTCCCTTTTAATCTAGAAATGCAATGCTCTAATTCTGAGAAATGTCCATGAATTATTTCACTTATCTCTTCACTTCCAGTTTCTCTGTTCTCTTCTTCTGCAACATCTATCATTTAGACAATTGCTCTAATTTTATCTTCTTCCTATTTTCTATCATTAAAGGTTTTTTGCTCTCGTTTTTGATTAATTTCCTCAACTTTATCTTCCTTATATTTTTAATTTCTAAGATTTCTATGAATATTCCTCCAAAGTATATCTTGTTCTTCTTTCATGAGTGCAATAACTACTCTAAACTTCCAAAAAATATTAATATTGGCCATATTTTTTCCATTGTCTTCTCTCCAAAATCTTTTATGCTTTTTTCATCTCCGTCTTTCATATCAGTGGCTTTCCTTAACCATGACTACCTATTCCCAGAATGAGACATTAAGAAGCCAATTTGAAGCTCTGCATGCCTAGCGTGCATAGGGCTTGCTGCCAATGAACTTCACAGCAGGGTCATCTACCTAGTGGAGGCCTTTCCCAGGCAAACATTTATACTGTTATTGTTAGAGCTGTTTTCTTCTTAGCCTAAATTCCTCAGAAAAAGATTTTGCAGGCGGCACCTGTGGCTCAAGGAGTAGGGCTCCAGCCCCATATACCGGAGGTGGTGTGTTCAAACCGCCAAAAACTGCAAAAAAAAAAAAAGAAGAGGAAAAAAAATTTTTTTGCTTGTGTAACTACTAACACTTGACCTCAGGAGTTCTAGGTTTCAAGGTTACAGTGAGCTATGATCATGCCACTGCAGTCCAGCAGAATGACAGAACAAGTTATCTCTCAAATAAACAAAAAACACTCGGGAGGCTGAGGCAGGAGGATCACTTAAGCAAAGGAGTTTGAGGGTGCTGTGAGCTAGGCTGAAGCTATAGCACTCTAGCCTGGGCAACAGAGCTATCTCCTTAAAATAAATGAAAAACAACAAAGCAAAACAAAAACAAATATTAATTCTTTTTTTTCAAATAGGAATTCTGTGAGCACCACCATAGACTGAAAATAGAACTATAATATATTCCTGTGATATATTTACAGTTGATTAATTAAAGATTAAATACTGAAATCCTCATAATAATGAAGAGCTAGTTCAATAATTTTGAACAAAATAGAAATGAAATGAGTTATTTCTCATCTACCAAACCATATTTTTTTATTTGGAATAACAATTCTTTTTTGGTAGAGACAGAGTCTCACTTTATCGCCCTCAGTAGAGTGCCATGGCATCATACAGCTCACAGCAACCTCCAACTCCTGGGTTTAGGCGATTCTCTTGCCTTAGCCTCCCGAGTAGTGAGACTACAGGCACCCACCGCAACACCCGGCTGTTTTTCTGGGTTTTTTTGCAGTTCAGCAAGGCCGGGTTTGAACCCACCACCTTCGGTATATGGGGCCAGCACCCTCCTCAATGAGCCACAGGCGCCACCCTGGAATAACAATTCTTACAATAAAAGAATTAAGGAGTAAATTGTATGGTAGGTACAGTTTATAAATGTGTTTACAAAAGCCAAAGAACTCAAAAATCCATCACAAGCAATTATTATTTCTTTTAGTATAGTTTCCATTTTTATGTATTAGTTTTCCTAAGTTTCCTTCAAATGTTGGCAACCAATATTTATAGAAGAGAACACATTTACCTTCTGAATCCTCAGAAGAAAAAAGTCAATAAAGACAGAGAATTTTCTAACTTAAGAAATGCCCTCTATTCTCAGAAACTATTTCTTCTACTTTCTATTTTTCTTTTTCATTTCAATAGATTTAAGGGAGGGGAAGTGGATTTTGCTACATGGATGAACCAAACAGTGGTGAAGTCAGGGCTTTTAATATACTGTCACCCAATACATTGTACCTGATAGGTAATTTTAAATCCCTCACCCTCCTCCCACCCTCCCCACTTTCAAGTCTCCAAACTCCTTCCTACCATTCTAAGTGACCACGAATACTCATTGTTCAACTCTCCCTTATAAGCAAGAACATGCAATGTTTGTTTTCCGTACCTGAGCTACTTCACTTAGAATAATGGTTTCCAGTTCCATTCAACTTGCTGCAAAAGACATATATAGTAGAACCTCCATGGTTGAACACCTCCCTACATTGACCACTTCTTTGAGTTCACCTAATTTTCACAGACTGGACATGCAATGCACCACGTGTATGTATCAGTACAGTATGCCTAGTTCCTTATCCTGACCACCTCCATAAATTGACCAGTCTGTTGCAGTCCCCTCGATGATCAACTTACAGAAACTACTATATATACACATTTTCCTTTTTTTTTTTTTTTTTTTTTGAGAAAGTGTTTCACTACATCACCCTCGGTCAAGTGCAGTGGACTCACAGCAACCTCAAACTTTTGGGCTTAAGTGATTCTCTTGCCTCAGCCTCCCAAATAGCTGGGACTACAGGCACCTGCCACAACATCTGGCTATTTTTTTGTTGTTGCAGTTGTCACTACTGTTTAGCTGGCCGGGGTCAGGCTCAAACCTGCCAACCTGGGTATATAAGGCTGGTGCTCTACCCAGTGAGCTATGGACACTGCCCTGTATAAATTTTCTTAATCCACTCTTCACCTGATGGGCACTTAGATTGATTCCATAACTTTGGGATTATAAATTGTACTGCAATAAACCTATAGGTGCATGTCTTTCTGACAGAATGACTTTTTTTGCTCTAGGTAGACACTCAAAGTGGGAATGCTGGATTGAATGATCTACTTTTAGTTCTTTGAGGAATCTCAATACCATTTTCACAGTGATTATACTAATTTACATTCTCATCAACAGTGCATAAGCATTCTCTTTTTACCACATCCACACCAACATCATTTTTTTTTTTCTGAGACACTCTCAAGCTTGTTGCCCTGGCATCACAGCTCACAGCAACCTCCAACCCTTGGGCTCAAGCAATCCTTTACCTCAGTTTTTCTATTTTTAGTAAAGCAGGGTCTCACTTTTGCTCAGACTGGTCTGGAACTCATGCTATCCACCTGACTCAGCCTCCCAGAGTGCTAGGATTCCAGGCATGAGCCACTGCACCTGGCCTGTTTTTTTTGACCATTCTGGCTCAGCACCCATATATCAATAGTTAGGGCGCTGGCCACATACACCAAGGCAGGCAGGTTCGAACTCAGCCTGGGTCTGCTGACCAACAATGACAACTGCAACAAAAATAGCCAGGCATTATGGCAGACACCTGTAGTCCTAGCTTCTTGGGAGGCTGAGGCAAGAGAATCACTTAAGCCAGAGAGTTAGAGGTTGCTGAGAGCTGTGATACCATGGCACTCTACCGAGGGTGCCATAGTGAAACTCTATCTCAAATAATAATAATAATAATAATGACCATTCTATCAGGGGTACAGGTGGTACCTAATTTTAGTTTTAAACTTGCATTTCACTCATAATTAGTAATGTTAAGTATTTTGTCATGTTTGTTGGTCATTTGTACATCATCTTTCAAAATCTATCTGTTTAGCCGGGCACAGTGGCTCAAGCCTGTTGTCCTACCACTGTGGGAGGCTGAGGAGGGAGAACTGTTTGAGCTCAGGAGTTCAAGACTTGCCTGAGCAACAGTGAGACCTTGACTCATAAAAAAATGAAAAATCAGGCAGTGCCTGTGGCTCAGTGAGTAGGGCGCCGGCCCCCATATACTGAGGGTGGTAGGTTCAAACCCAACCCGGCCAAACTGCAACAAAGAAAGAAAAACCCAACCAGGTGCTGCGGCAAGCGCCTATAATCCCAGTGGCTTCCGGGACACTGAGGCAGCGGAATGCCCACAGCCCAAGTGAGATATGACACCACTGCACTCTGCTCAGGGCATAGCATGGGACTCTGTCTCAAAAAAAAAGAAAAGAAAAATATCTATTTGTGTCTTTTGTCCACATTTTAATGAGGTTATTTGTTTTGTTTCTTATTGATTTGAATTCCTGGTAGATTGTGGATATTAGTCTTTTGTAGAATGTATAGTTTGCAAATATTTTCTCCATTCTATAGGTTGCCTATTTGCTCTGATTATTTATTTTGCTGTATAGAAACCTTTGATTTAATTAAGTCTCATTTATTTATCTTTGTTTTTGTTGTGTTTGGGGTCTTACTCAAAAATTCTTTGCCTTGGCCAACATCTAGTAGAGTTTTTTCTAAGTTTTCTTCTAGAATTTTTATGGTTTCACAGGCCTTATATTAAGCTCTTTCATCCACCTTGAGTTTATTTTTGTGTGTAGTCAGAGATAAGGATCCAGTTTCATTCTGCATGTGGCTCTCTGATTTTCCCCACCGTTTACTGAAGATGGCATCCTCTCCCCAGGGTAGGCTTTTGTCTGCTTTGTTGAAGATCAGTTGGTTATAGGTAAATGGTTTTATTTCTCGGTTCTCTATTCTGTTCCATTGTTCTATTTGTCTACTTGTATACTAATACCATGCTGTTTCGGTTACCACCACCTTAGACTATATAATCTGAAGTCAGGTAATGTGATTCCTCCAGATTGGCTCTTTTTGCTTATGATTGCTTTGGCTATTCAATTTTTTTGATTTCTTGTGAAATTTAAGATTTTTTTTCTAATTCTGTAGAAAATGGCCTTAGTATTTACTTTTTTTTTTAAATCAATTCTTACCAGTTCTAGATAAGTACAAATTAAATTCCTGGTTGATCCACAGGCACAATTTTTATTATAAATACATGACTTTCAAAAATTTAGAATATTAACTTATAAAATATTCTACATATAGATGTCATTAGAGTTACAGTAAGAGGCTGACTAAAAGAATAGACTGATAATATATTAAAAAAACTAAAGATGTCATAATGTGAACCATCGAGAAATAATTATACCATTTAATATACTAGCAATATATATGACCTAAAATATTATTTTTAATGGCTAAAATTATTTACTAAATGCCAGTTTTAAGAAAACTCCTACAAGTTAATATTGAAAAGACTCCTATCAAAATCTGTTTTAAAACATAAGGTACAAACAGGTTAGATTTAACAATGATAATGGAACACTTACCTATTTTTAACTGACTCAGGAAACTGAGTGGTGAGGAGACAGAACATGTGCTCTCTATTAAGTTTCAAAATCAGATAAAAAGATAGTGGAGGGGCCAAGTGAGGTGGCTCATGACTGTAATCCCAGCACTCTGGAAGGCCAAGGCGGGTAGATTGCCTGAGCTCACAAGTTCCAAGACCAGCCTGAGCAAGAGCAAGACCTTGTCTCTAAAAATAGCCAGGCGTTGTAGCTGGTGCCTGTAGTCCCAACTACTCAGGAGGCTGAGGCAAGAGAATCGCTTGAGCACAAGAGTATGAGGTTGCTATGAGCTATGACACCACAGCACTTTACCCAGGTTGACAAAGTAAGACTCTGTCTCAATTTAAAAAAAGAGAGAGAGTGGAATTCTATGGCACTATAGCTTTTACAACACTGAAACTTTACTCAAATCAGCTGAAAAGGGCCAAACGCAAAAGAGCCCTAAGTGAACAGACCAATCATTGCTTTAAGACTAAAGCAATCTGCTGCTGCAACCAAAGAAACTACATATTAAAATCTGTTAAGGGATCTCACCTAATGTGCACAATCTGAGGATGTAGCTCAACTACAACCTGAACCTTATCTTAGAATTGAAAACAATGTAACCTAAAAATTTGTACCCTCATATTAATTTGAAATAAAAAAATTAAAAATTAAATTTGTATGATACATGTTAAGAAATTTAAAAATCAAGGTGAGATATTTATAAAATTGATAAAGTATTTATAAAATAGTAAAAGCTTTTCAAATATGGAAAAAACATCTGTTGATATCTGCAAACAGAAATTGGTCCCTTTGGAATTATATAGGACATACATTGTCAAGACTTAAGAAATATAGAAAATAGGCCACACTGGTGGCTCATGCCTATCATCCCAGTCCTCTGGGAGGCCGAGGTGGGTGTACTGCCTGAGATCACAGGTTTGAAACCAGCCTGAGCCAGATAGAGACCTCATCTTTAAAAATAACCATGCATTGTGGCAGGTACCTGTAGTCCCAGTTACTTGGGAGCTGCAGTGCTGAGGCAAGAGAATCTCTTGAGCCCAAGAGTTTGAGGTTGCTGTGAGATATGATGCCACAGCACTCAACGGAGGGCGACTAAGCAAGACTGTCTCAAAAAAAAAAAAAAAAGAGGAGGCTCCACACCTGTGGCTTAACGGGCTAAGGCGCCAGCCACATACACCTGAGCTGGCGGGTTCGAATCCAGCCCGAGCCCACCAAACAACAATGACAGCTGCAACCAAAAAATGGCCAGGTGTTGTGGCAGGCACCTGTAGTCCCAGCTACTTGGAAGGCGGAGGCAAGAGACTCGCTTGGGCCCAGGAATTGGAGGTTGCTGTGAGCTGTGATGCTACAGCACTCTATCCAAGATGACAGCTTGAGGCTCTGTCTCAAAAAAAAAAAAAAAAAAAAAAAAAAAGAAGAAAGAAAAGAAAACAACAAAAGAAACATAGAAAATAAAATAAAGGGGCGACGCCTGTGGCTCAGCGAGTAGGGTGCCGACCCCATCTACGGAGGGTGGTGGGATCAAACCCAGCCCCAGCCAAACTCCATCAAAAAATAGCCAGGCATTGTGGCAGGCACCTGTAGTCCCAGCTACTCAGGAGGCTGAGGCAAGAGAATCGCCTAAGCCCAAGAGCTGGAGGTTGCTGTGAGCTGTGATTCCACTGCACTCTACCAAGGGCAATAAAGTGAGACTTTGTCTCTATCAAAAAAAAAAAAAGAAAAAAGAAAAGAAAAGAAAGATCACTCAATGGTTCAATCCACAAGGCAGTAGCACTGAATGTTCTACCACCACCAGGAGTAAATATACTCTCAACTTGGTACTCTAATGGGTCATGAGGAAAAAGTAAATGGCACAGAATCAGAAAATTTAAATAATTCCATTTACCTAGTAAGAATCTCGAGCACAGAATAACATGAGAGGTGAGAAAAAGAAGCCGTGGATGACAGGGATGGTTTAGTGTAACTTAACTTTAAAACTATAGATCACCGTAAAATAACTATAGGTAGGAAAAAAAGTATAACTCCCCAATGTCTAACAAAATGTGCTCAAAAAAATACCTTTTATTACTATTAATGATCTGCGGCTAGAATCCTCAAAAATTGACAAGTATAATGAAAATCAAACTTTAACAATCAGCAGTGACTGACAACTACGGACCCTGTGAAGATGTGGTCTATCCTAATAATAGCAATAGCTACAGAAAGAAATACTAACCAAGTAGACGACTGTGAGGGAAATACCAACAGACATGGAAGATTATGAGAAATTAATAAAAATAGGAGTTTATTATTAGGAAATATAATTAATCCCAGCCTTAAAAGTGAGATTGTTCAAAAACCTGCAGATATCCCAATTTGATACATAATATGCACCTATCACCATGACTACATACTACATATCCATTTTATTTCTTTTTAACAGGGAATCCAGACTTTGCACAGTCTCCTACATAAGGAATAACAGCACACAGAGTAAGGTTAGGTCTTCTTGGCTCCAGCAGTTCTAGGGAGCTGAGTGACCAGGAAGACAGAGAAAGCAAGTATGAAGTTCTCTTAGTCTTCTAAGGGCAGAGGACAGCTGGCTCTTAGTATCAGAAACCAAAACTTTAGATTAACAATTTCAAAGCTGTCTGTATTTCCTAAATATATTAAAGCACTTTTTCTGGGTAATTAGTCAGATTGCTCTTTAATATATCAGGCAGAATCAGTCAGGCTAAGCAGAAACAAACTATATACTATTTGGGCCACAGATGGGATTGGAGTTTTTGAGGGAGCCAATAATAGCAATAGCAGCAGGAATCAAAGTAAACCACCGCCTTTAAATAAAAGGAAGAAAGTATGAGACAAGCAGCCAGACAAAAATGAGGTTAAAACACAACCCCCTCTCCACATATGTAGGGAAATCTTCCTCTGGATGAAATGTTTATTTTTATTTCACAAACTTTCCTAATAATCCCCATATTCATAGGATAGCAGAATCAAGGTACTCCCAAGAAATACTAAGTAGAATAACCTCAATTTGCACCCTGGAGATTAATTTAACAGAAATATTAATACAATTTAAAGTCTAAAATGTAGATTTCCATAACGAAGTTTAAAGAACTTTTAAAGACTCACCTGTAGGCTTAACTGAATAAAACCCAATGGCCTCTCCTTTCTTCCACAGAATCTTAGCATAATCAGTACTGCTATGACACAGGAATGGGATCTCATTTCTCTCCATTTCCTGTTTTCTATAAATAATTCGATTCAGAACATACAGAACCACTCTCTCCCCAAGAGTGCTCACCTACAAAGAGAGTCAAACACCAGGAACAATGGTTATAACATGCAGCGATTAGGAGATGCTATTCCCCTTGCTCCCTGAACCCACACCTCATAGCAGCATTCAAAGCATGTCAAATACATTCAAAATAACTCAACATTTTATTATCACAAAGATGAGACTAATCATTCATACCAATCACAAGCCCTTTTCACAGACACAGATTATTCTGGAATACTGCTTCTCAGCAAAATTACCCAGTATAAACCAATCAAAACAAGCTGCCAATGTACCTACTGCATCCTCCAGCATCTCTGTCAGCACTTAGTGTCTTCTTTCTGCTTCCAGCTGCTCAGCTCCAGGGTCTCCCCAACCCTAACTGAGCCCCACTAAGAGTACTGCCAGTGTTATCCCCAAAAGACTTAAAGAACAGGGTGGTGCCTGTGGCTCAGTGGTTAGGGCACCATATACCAAGGGAGGCGGGTTCGAACCCAGCCCCAGCCAAATAAATAAATAAATAAAACAGCAGTGATAACTGCAACAAAAAATATCTGGGCATTGTGGCGGGTGCCTATAGTCCCAGCTACTCGGGAGGCTGAGGCAAGAGCCTAAGCCCAAGAGTTGGAGGTTGTTGTGAGCTTGTGATGCCACAGCACTCTACCGAGGGCAATACAGTGAGATTCTGTCCCAAGAAAAAAAAAAAAGAGACTCGGCACCTGTGGTTCAATGGGCTAAAGCACCAGCCATGTACACCTGAGCTGGTGGGTACGAATCCAGCCTGGGCCCGCCAAACAACAATGACGGCTGCAACCAAAAAATGGCCAGGCATTTTGGCAGGTGCCTGTAGCCCAGCTACTTAGGAGGCGGAGGCAAGAGACTCGTTTAAGCCCAGGAACTGGAGGTTGCTGTGAGCTGTGATGCCACGCACTCTATCCAGGGTGACAGCTTGAGGCTCTGTCTCAAAAAAAAAAAAAAGACTTAAAAAACGTTATCTCATTTGATGAAGAAAGCCATTAATTATACTCTTCAAATAGGAATCTGTCTCAACTTCTGCAGGTAAAATGTTCATTTAGGCTGGGCACAGCAGGAGGCCAAGGCAGGAGGATCCCTTAAGCTGTGGAGTTCGAGACAAGCCTCAGCAAGAAAGAGACCATGCCTCCACTAAAAATAGAAAAATTAGCTAGGCGTCATGTGGCAGGCCCTAGTAGTCCCAACTATTCAGGGACACTGAGGCAGAAGGATCACTTGAACCCAAGAGTTTGAGGTTGCTGTGAGCTGGGAATACACTCTCTAGCCTGTCTCAAAAAAATAATAAAGTTAGACTCTGTCTCAAAAAAATAATAAAAGGGCAGTGCCTATGTCTCAAAGGAGTAGGGCGCCAGCTCCATATGCCGGAAGTGGCAGGTTCAAAACCCAGCCCCGGACAAAAACTGCAAAAAAAAATAAAGAAAAAAAATAAAATATTCATTTAATAACCTTGTCTCTGCTAACTATGAGGAATATCCTAGCTCCACACAACCTCCTCTCCCAGACAAGATGAAATAGGACAGAGAAGTCTAATAAAAACATACATAGCACAATAAAAAGAATGGAAACAGAGGCTCAACTCCTACACAGGGCTACAAAGTCACAAGGACCACCCCCCCCAACACATTGACATCAAATAGTACGTTTTCCCCCATAGACACTTTCCACCGCTAAAAATAAGTTCTGTACACAAAATCTATGTACAGTCTTCTCTTCCCCCAAGTCACCTTAAAGGAAAATAAGTTTGCCCTCTAATTCATTGAATGGAGAAAGAAAGGATTAACTATGCATAATTAATTTTTTTTTGAGAGTAGTCCACACACTACTCTCAAAAATACCCCTGGCAAGGGATGTCCACGCCAAACAACACACAAAATGACAAAGCTCACTAGCTCTAGATTCCAAGGCAACCTATTTCTTCCTTGTACAGCTCTGACCAACACAATTCTTCCTCATACTGAACTGAAATCTATTTCCCAAAGACTATACTTTGATATTCTGCAGCCACACTGCCTACAAATAATTCAAAAATACCCATGATACTCCCCTAACTCTTACATAAAAGCTAAACATAGGAACTACTCAAGGAAAAGGCTAATCTAATGCAGGTTTGGACACTCTTGCCAGTCCAATCCTCTCCTCGAAATCACTCCAGATCTCTAACATTTCTCTTTACGTCCAGCATGTGACGTAAAGTGCTGAGACAATGTGGTTTTCTATATAAACTTAAGGTTTTTATTAGCTTTTTTGCTTGTCTTGATTTTACTTCTAATAAAGCCCAACTATTTCATATGTGCTGCTACTACAGTTTAGTTTTCATGATACACAAGATAACACGTTTTGAACTTATTACTTTACATTTCTCTACTTTTCATCATGTTAGATTCTTCTGTTTCTTTTTTTTTCCTTCCCCCCTTATTTTTTTTGAGACAGAGTCTCAAGCTGTCGCCCTGTGTGGAGTGCCGTGGCATCTTAGGTCACAGTAACCTCCAACTCTTGGGCTCAAAAGATCCTCTTGCCTCAGTTTTCTATTTTTAGTAGAATCAAGGTCTCGCTTTTTGCTTGGGCTGGTCTCAAACCTGTGAGCTCAAGCAATCCACCCACCTCAGCCTCCCAGAGTGCTAGGATTACAGGCTTAAGCCTTTATACCCAGCCTTTTCTTTGTTTCTTAATTCTGCCTTTCACAGATTAGTTCCCCCATTTAGCACCAAGACATGCAGAATTGATAAAGCATGCTGTCTATACCTTCTTTAAGTAAATAATAAAATGGTGAGAGTAGGACAGAAAAAAAGGACAAAGTTTTGCAGCAAGCTTTTGAGGACGTTCCTTCCATATAATTGAGCTCTAGGTTTCAGGCATAGAGTTATGGTCTTTATCTCATTTAATTTTCACCCCAGCTATATGAGACAGAAGGAATTAAGGTATTTAAAAAGTCATTTGCGGCTCGGCGCCTGTGGCTCAACGGGCCAAGGCGCCAGCCACGTACACCTGAGCTAGCGGGTTCGAATCTAGCCGGGGCCTCTCAAACAATGACGGCTACAACCAAAAAATGGCCAGGAGTTGTGGCGGGCGCCTGTAGTCCCAGCTACTTGGGAGGCAGAGGCAGGAGACTCGCTTGAGCCCAGGAATCGGAGGTTGCTGTAATCTGTGATGCCACGACACTCTATCCAGGGTGACAGCTTGAGGCTCTGTCTCAAAAAAAAAAAAAAAGTGATTTGCTTAGGGCAGCACCTGTGGCTCAAAGGAGTAGGGTGCCAGCCCCATATGCCAGAGGTGGCGGGTTCAAACCCAGCCCTGGCCAAAAACTGCAAAAAAAAAAAAAAAAAAAGTGACTTGCTTAAAGTCATGTGTTTGTTAAGTAAAAGAACTATTATTCTCACCTGTAACTATACTAACCAAGTTTTCCTTATTGCCCATGAGTTGACTAGAATAGCAGTCCCCCTCTTCTGATTTTTTTTTTTTTTTTTTAGTGAGAAAGTCTCAAGCTGTTGCCCTAGGTAGAGTACTGTGGCATCACAGCTCACAGCAACATCTAACTCTTGGGCTTAAGCAATTCTCTTGCCTCAGCCTTCCCAGTAGCTGGACTATAGGGACAACACCCAGCAATTTTTTGGTTGCAGTTGTCATTGTTACTTAGCAGACCTGGGCCAGGTTTGAACTCATGCCACTCTGGGTATATGTGGCCAGTGCCCTTGCCAACTGAACTACAGGTGCCACCCCTTTTCTGATTTCTCTACTCTCAAGGTCACAAAGATAATTAACGCTGAAAGAGTCCCAAAAGTTACAGTGTTATTTTTGGTTTCTATTCCTCCTCCCTTCACATATCTGGAGGCTTCACAGTTTATTTCTTCGCTCTTTGCTTGAGTAGGATAAATATACTACCCCATACTACCATAAGACTTCTCCCTTCTCCATCCGCCAATCATCACATCTACATGTCTCCCCTCATAATGTGCCAAACCTCAGTCATTTTTAAACATATCATGATGTTTATTTTCTTGGCATATGTACTCACAGAACTGTTCCTGAAAATAAGTTATACTCCTTTATTGCGATCTAGTACTCCAACTTACAGCCTTTTCCAGGTTTCTAATTCCCTCCTCCCCTTCGTTTTTTCTTCAAAGTTCCTTATCACACTGGCAGACAGCCAGGTGTACAAATCCTCTTTGTGAGATGAGACTATTACTCTGGAATCTTAAGGCACATTCAAAAATTAATGCAATACCCAGAATTTAAAATACTAAGTGTACTATTCTCATATTCTCCTGTCTCTTTCAAAGTTCCAAACTCAAAGAGAGGATAAGAACATACCCCAGTAACCTGCAAGTTTCTCACTTTCCTACCCTGGATTTCAGTTTCCTGATCTGCTGTGTTTGTTTCTTCTGATTGGCTCAACTGCTCACAAAGAAGCACCTTGCAAATTTGACAAGTTTTTACAGATTTGGACTATCCCAAAAACACTGAGGAAGAATATTAGGATACATATATATTTCTGTTAACTCCATTTCCCTCAAGCAAGTGTCTTTCCCTCTAAAGATTAATTATCAAGGATTATTATCCTACACATCAATCAACAGTACTGCTTCTCCAAAAAGTTGCTATCCTCCTTAAGAAAAGTCTAATGTACCTCCACCAAGTTACAGTTTTCTTTCCCTCCACTTTTTCGCAAATCACCCTCCTACAGCCACCAAAGATGCCATCACTATTTTATTCTGCCCTGCCTCTTCAAACAGTTTATATGTTGAATGTTCCCTCCATCCTATTCTGTTTATTCTCTAATAACCCAAGTACTGGAAATGTCTCTCTTTTTTTGTTTTTTGCAGTTTTGACCAGGGCTGAGTTTGAACCCACCACCTCCAGCATATGGAGCTGGTGCCCTACTCCTTTGAGCCACAGGAACCCTCTCACCTCCACCAAGAAAACCAGCTTCCCTCCTGTGACACTCCTCAGTCAGCCGAATTCTACCACAACCCTGCAGAGCAGCAGTTCTCAACCTATGGATCGCAACCTACAGGAACTGTATTAAAGGGCCACAGCATCAGGAAGGTTGAGTACCACTGTTGTAGAGACTGGAAGCACCTCTCTCCTGAACCTGTTCATGGCACTGTTGAGAACACTGTGCAGAGCACCCGAGGAGGCCCTACTGAAAAGCAAGTTTCCTGGCCAGTCTCTCCCAGAGAAGCAGCAGCTAACCAACCACACTAAGAAAACTAGTTTTTCCTTTATTCAATAAGAAAATCAGAAGCTGAAGTGGATAAATGTAGCCACAGTCAACTAATTCAGATGTACTCATTCCATCTCACCTAATTCTCAGAGACTGTTAAAATCACATAAAATAGAGAAAGCCCAACCTAAAATAGAAGAAACACAACCTGAGTGCCAGTTTCCTCGTTAAGAATAAAACTCTAGGGGTTTAGTTTAACCTGATTATATTAAAATGGGCAAGAACTCAGTAACTTCAAAAACTATCACTGTTTATAGGAAATTAACTGTGAATGGCTTCATTAGAAACACTTCCAAAATTACAGGATCTTGTTACCTGCTTAAGCCCCTCTCTAGAAGGGACAGATGTTTTCACAATATCATCAATAGCCCACCACTGATCAGCAAGGTACAGTGCCACAGCTAAAAAAGAATAGATAATCATTAGCATTTACACTTTAAAGTATACAATATTAATATTTGGCAAAGTTTATACCGACACTGTTAAATACACCCATACTTTATAATACATTGTGGCCTCATCTACACTATTTTTATTTTATTCCATCCATTAAACACTTAATTATGAACAATAAATAATTTTATTTTCCTAAAATTACAATTTGAAGTAAGTTTTAAAATAAATTCCTTCATAAAGCTACCTTCTTAATAAATTTCTAATAGTTTGGAGAAAAATTCCTCAATTTAATGAATATTAAGCAAAAACAGAGACCTGTCAGTGAATCCTCAGGTGCAAAAAGGGCAAGAATTTTCTGAGTCTGATCTCCACCATAAAGAGGTACAAAGCCTACATTTGATAGGCTAATAGGAATCTGAAATGACAATTAGAGATTAGTGAAAGTCTGTTAAGAAAATATGTGTCAAAAACACTACTTTTTATCAAAGTATTAAACATTCCCAACATTAATTTTAGTTGCATAGCTTCTTTTCATAGGAGATAATATTTCTGGTCTCTTAAAAAGAAAAAAAAAAAAAAGAATAAATCAGGTATTTCCCTTCTGGAAGAATTTTATTATTTTAGGGAAAAAATAAAATTTTATTTTAATAAATATTAATAACTATGTTCTAGCCACACATCTGAATAAAAACAAATCCCATGATATGACTCAAAGTCATAAAAAAAAAAAAACTACAATTACCGTGTGATGCCACAGCACTCTACCAAGGGTGATAAACTGAGACTTTGTCTCTACAAAAACAAAACAAAACTATAATTTATCATTGGGTTATTTAGACTACTTGGGGGGGACATAATCTGTTTCCTAATAAAAGAAAGCAGTTAGGTGAGTTTATTTTTTCAGTGAGATATATGCTGTTAACATGCTTAAACATTTTTTTCTTCATTAATCCAACTCTAATTCCCCACTTAAAGACTATATTTCAATCCAGACAATTATAAAATATTAATGCTGAAAAAGATGTTAAAAAAAGAAAAAAAAACTTTTCAATAATCGTTACTTCCAGAAGAAAAATCTGGGGCCTAGAGAACTTAAGGAATTTGCCCATGCCTATTCATAGTGGAACCCTAATAATTCTATCACAAAATATCATGGCTTACCAACTAAAAAATTTGATTTTATTATTTCACAAAGAGGAAAAGAAATTCATAAAAATGTGACATTTCATGTTTTGCTGGTATTTTTTAAGTAAAAAAAATTCTAAATTCACAAAATTTCAAATCTAAATTTAATCAGCTCAAATAATAAACAGTCTTAGCAAAGCACATGAACTCACATATAATTTTAAAGACATAAAGACAAATACTAAGCAATAACCTGGAGTTTTTAAAACTAATTATGCTGCTCTATAAATCAAGCAATATTTACCCATTTTACTAAATAGATTTTTAATATATCTTTTGAGAAGATTTTTTTTGAGGCAGAGTCTCAGCTGTTGCCCTGGATAGAGTGTGATGGCATTCACAGCTCATTCACAGCAACCTCAAACTCTTGGGCTTAAGCGATTCTCTTGCCTCAGCCTTCCCAGTGGCCCAGACCACAGGCACTGGCCACAATGCCTGGCTATTTTTTTTTTTTTTTTTGGAGTTTTCAGTGTTGTTTGGCAGGTTTGGGCTGGATTCAAACCCACCAGCAGCTCCATAGTACTGCCTGCTGAGCTATAGGCGCCAAGCCATTTGAGGAGAGTTTCAAAAGTTATTAGTTAATACTTCAAGATAATAAAGATGACAGGATATTGACTTCTTACATAAACTAGACTGAAAAAGACTGACAACAAAAATGACCGCACAACACCTTACCGTAATATTGAGAAGAGAAAAACACTCTGGATTTTCAGGGTCCCCACACCTTAAATCTGACATGTAATCTTCAGCAGAGTTTTCCAGTTCCTCATGACTGCAATTATCCAGCATATCCACAGGGTATGCCATCCTCTTTAACAAACAACATGGAAAGAAACATTTCAGAATATGAAATGCCATCTTCCTTTACTCACAGAAAAAAAAAATTTTACCATAACCTTGCCATGTTTTAGTGTAACAAAATTCAACATAACAGGACAGACTACAACTTGAGCCTGCTAATTTAATCAACTTTTACATCAAAAAGAAGACTTTCAAACATTATTAATTTGTATTAAAAACAGGCAATAAGGCTGGTGCCTGTGGCTCAAAGAAGTAGGGCGCAGAGCCCATATGCTGGAGGTGGCAAGTTCAAATCCAGCCTGGACCAAAAAAACTGCAAAAAAAAAAAGTACTAAAAACAGCCAATAAGAGGGCAGTGCCTGTGGCTCAGTGAGTAGGGCGCCGGCCCCATATACCAAGGGTAGCAGGTTTGAACCCAGCCACAGCCAAACTGCAACAACAAAAACAACAACAAAAAAAAACCAGCCAAGTGTTGTAGCAGGCGCCTATAGTCCCAGCTACTAGGAGGCTGAGGCAAGAGAATCACCTAAGCCTAAGAGCTGGAGGTTGCTGTGAGTTGTGATGCCACCAGCACTCTACCAAGGGTGATGAAGTAAGGCTCTGTCTTTAAAAAAAAAACAAAAAAAAAAAAACAGGCAATAGAGGCCAGGTGTGGTGGCTCATATCTGCAATCCCAGCACTTTGGGAGGCCAAGGCAGGACTGCTTGAGGCCAGGAGTTCAGAGACCAGCCTGGGTAGCAGCAAGACAGCATCTCTCAAAAAAATACAAAACTTAGCTGGGTGTTGTGATGGGCACCTGTAGTCCCAGCCACTCAAAAGAGACCTAGGCATGAAGACCACTTGATCCCAGGATTATGATCCTAAATCACAGCACTAGCCAGGTCAACAGAGCAAAACCCTTTCCCACTAAAATAAATAAGTAAATAGCAAGAAACAAAACTGGAATACATACTTCCTTACATGATATAAATAAATATATTTATACAGGCATAGAAGACATACCCCTATGCACATACACAAAAACATACACATAAACATATAAAAATCGTGTTAAAAGAACACAAAAGAACTTTCCGAAATAATGAATATCTTCTGTAACTGGATGATAGTGATGGCTGCACAATTTATGATTTATTATGAAAAACAAAATCAATCCTACAAATTTACTAAGGAAAACAAAAAAAGAAATCAATGAATTATAGAGTTTTAATGGGTGAGTGTTATGGTATATAAATACCTCACACACATATAATTGTCTAAAAGAAAACAAAGCCAGTACTTCTTTTTTTTTGAGACAGAGCCTCAAGCTGTCACCCTGGATAGAGTGCGGTGGTATCACAGCTCACAGCAACCTCCAATTCCTGGGCTCAAGTGAGTCTCTTGCCTCCGCCTCCCAAGTAGCTGGGACTACAGGCGCCCCCCACAACACCCGGCCATTTTTTGGTTGCAGCCGTCATTATTGTTTGGTGGGCCCAGGCTGGATTTGAACCCACCAGCTCAGGTGTACGTGGCTGGCGCCTTAGCCCGTTGAGCCACAAGCGCCGAGCCCAAAGCCAGGACTTTTAATGGGCCAACACTAAAGGCTTTTCCACTAAAGTCAAGAAAAACAAGGACTCCACCACTGTATCACATTATGTAGGCAACAGTCAATGCAATTAGACAAGAGAAAGCATCAGAGGCATAACAACTCTAATTCGGGATGCAGGTAGCATGGGAGGGAGGAACCGTGGCTATCCACTATTTTCAAATAATATACTTAATTGAAAACCCCAATAGAATCCATGGAAAAACTATTCAAAATAAAAAATTTAGTAAAATTGGAGCACATAAAATTATACAGAAATCAAGTCTTCATACATAAAATAAGAATAGCAAGAAGAAATGGAATGGAGAAAAAAAGACCTCATTTATAATAGCAAATATCAAAATAGGCTTAAATTTAACAGTACAAAACCTATTTGAGAAAAACTATTACAGATTCCTATAAGAAGTAAATGGTAAGAAAGACAAACCATATTTAAAAAAAAAAAAGACAAATCATGTTTTTAGAAAGGAAACTTCAACATCATAATGCAATCCTAATGAAAATACCATTAAGGTTTTATTTTTTCCTAAAGCAAAACAAGTTGATTATAAGTTTGAAAAAATAGACTAGCAGGTTCGGCACCTGTAGCAGAGCGGTTATGATGGCACCAGCCACATACGCATAAGTTGACAGGTTCAAACCTAGCCCAAGCCAGCTAAAACAACAATGACAAAAAAGGGGCAGCACTTGTGGCTCAGTGGGGGCGCCGGCCGTATATACCGAGGGTGACAGGTTCAAACCCAGTGCCAGCCAAACTGCAATTAAAAAAAAAAAGCCGGTGTTGTGGGGGGTGACTGTACTCCCAGCTACTTGGGAGGCAAGAGAATCACCTAAACCCAAGAGCTGGAGGTTGCTGTGAGCTGTGACAGTACAGCACTCTACTGAGGGCACCAAACTGAGACTCTGTCTCAAAAATAAACAAATAAATAAAATAAAACGTAAAAATAGGCTCGGCGCCTGTGGCTCAATGGGCTAAGGCGTCAGCCATGTACACCTGAGCTGGCGGGTTAGAATCCAGCCCGGGCCCGCCAAACAGTGACGGCTGCAACCAAAAAATGGCCTGGCGTTGTGGCAGGCGCCTGTAGTCCAGCTACTTGGGAGGCAGAGGCAAGAGACTTGCTTGAGCCCAGGAATTGGAGGTTGCTGTGAGCTGTGATGCCCACAGCACTCTATCCAGGATGATAGCTTGAGGCTCTGTCTCAAAAAAAAAACAACATAAAAATAAAAATAGAAAAATGGAGGCAAGACAATCGCTTGAGCCTGATTTGGAGGCTGCTGTGAGCTATGACACCACAACACTCTACCTGACAGCTTGAGACTCTGTCTCAAAAAAAAAAAGCTGGGCATTGTGGGGGGCACCTATAACTCCAGCGACTTCAGAGGCTGAGACAAGAGAGTCACTTGAGCCCAAAAGTTTGAGGTTGGTGTGAACTATGATGCCAGAGCACTTTACCAAGGGTGACAAAGTGAGATTCTGTATCAAAAAGAATAACAGAAAGAAAATGGAATCTTGATGTGATTCAACAAGAAAACCAGACTCAAATCCAACCAAACGATTAGAAAATCATGTTAAATGATGTTTTAAGTATGCAGTCAGCTAAATTTCTTGAACAAACACATGAAAATAGGGGGGGAAATCATATAAATTAAAAGTAACTTAAGAGACACTATTAATCAAGTGCATTGGGGAAATTATACCAACTCATTTACACTTCAAAATTTTTCCATGACAAAAAGTTAAATAAAAAATAAACTAGGGCGGCGCCTGTGGCTCATCAAGTAGGGTGCTGACCCCATATACCGAAGGTGGCAGGTTCAAACCTGGCCTCGGCGAAGTGCAAAAACAAAAACATAGCCAGGCATTGTGGTGGGCGCCTGTAGTCCCAGCTACTTGGGAGGCTGAGGCAAGAGAATCGCCTAAGCCCAAGAGTTGGAGATTGCTGTGAGCTGTGTGACACCACGGCACTCTACCCAGGGCGATAAAGTGAGACTGCCTCTACAAAAAATAAAAATAAAATAAAAAATAAACTAGAGGGCGAAGCCTGTGGCTCAGTGGGTAAGGGCACTAGACCTATATACAGAAGGTGGCAGGTTCAAACCAGGCCCCGGCCAAACTGCAACAAGAAAAAAAAAAAAAAAATAGGCAGACGTTGTGGCGGGAGCCTGTAGTCCCAGCTACTCGGGAGGCTGAGGCAAGAGAATCACCTAAGCCCAGGAGTTGGAGGTTGCTGTGAGCTATGACGCCATTGCACTCCACTGAGGGCAACAAAGTGAGAGACTATGTCTCTATAAAAAGAAAAATAAAGGGCAGCGCCTGTGGCTCATCAAGTAGGGCACAGGCCCCATATGCCACAGGTGGCGGGTTCAAACCCAGCCTCAGAACTGCAAAACAAAAACAGCCGGGCGTTGTGGCGGGCACCTGTAGTCCCAGCTACTCAGGAGGCTGAGGCAAAAGAATTGCCTAAGCCCAGGAGTTAGAGGTTGCTGTGAGCTGTGTGACGCCACCGCACACTACCAAGGACAATAAAGTGAGACTCTGCCTCTACAAATAAATAAATAAACTAGAAAGTAAAACCTCTTGTAGAGAGAAAAGACCTGCTTCTGTGAGGCTGGTGGGCACTTTTGGTAACTTTTGTTGGGAGAACCGGGGGAAGGTAGCAAACAACCTGTGGGGGTAGTTTGTGGATCTGTCTGGCCCTAGACCTCTTTTAGATCCTTTAGGAAATGTCTTCCTCCTATGATGAGAATCCAGGCGTTTTCAGCCTAGGGTTTATCTCTGATTTGGTTTTGTTTAAATTGATTTGTACCCTTGCTCGTATAAAAGTATAAGTCAGGGTTTCTACTGACTCTGGGCTGGGCTCTGCACCAAAATGGCTTGAGGCAGTTTCCTAAGGACTTTAATTAAAACTTGATGTACGTAAGGTTGGAAACCTAATTTTATATAAATATGTACAATTTTTAAGTCAAGGTGATTTTTTCTTTTTGGAGACAGTCTTTGACAGTCTCAGTATGTCGCCCTTGGGAGAGTGCCGTGGCATGACAGCTCACAGCAACCTCCAACTCTTGGGCTTAAGAGATTCTCTTACCTCAGCCCACCAGTAGCTTCTCAGCCGCCACAACACCTGGCTATTTTCTGTTATTGTTGTCATTGTTGTTTAGTCGGCCCAGGCAAGGTTCAAACCCACAAACCCTGGTACATGTGGCTGGCGCACTAACCACTGAGTATGGGCACTGAGACATCTAACTGATTTTTTAAAATCACAACCTAGAAATAGAACACGCAAATTCAGTTCAGCTGTTAGTAAACGATTGGTCTAAATAAAAGGAAAGCCAAGAAAAATGCAACAAATGACATCAGAGCAATGCCACAGAATTTCCAATTTAAAAGAAAAAAGAGGGGGAAAGCTATGAAGTTTAAGAGCTCCAACTAGAAGCTTATGTAAATAAGATGTAGTTAGAAAAGGACCATAAAATAACTAGTAGTTCTATTGTGAAGAAAGGTTTTTTGGGCAAATCCTTGCATCTCTGTCATGAATTCAATCTGTAAAAGGAAACTAATTAATGCAATACAACATAATGTTCTACAGTCTGATCTAATAATTTCAGTGAAAATTAAAATTTTAAATGAAACTATAAATACAAAACAAATGGTTGATGGGGGATGAAAGAAGCATTATTAAGACAGTAGTTAGGGCTCAGTGCCTGTGGCTCAATGGGCTAAAGTGCCAGCCTCGTACACCTGAGCTGGCGGGTTCGAATCCAGCCTGGGCCCACCAAACAACAATGATGGCTGCAACCAAAAAATGGCCGGGTGTTGTCATGGGCGCCTGTAGTCCCAGCTACTTGGGAGGCAGAGGCAGGAGACTCGCTTGAGCCCAGGAATTGGAGGTTGCTGTGAGCTGTGATGCCACAGCACTCTCTCCAGGGTGACAGCTTGAGGCTCTGTCTCAAAAAAAAAAAAAAATACATATATATATACACACACACACACACACATAAAATACGGTATTTTCCAAGTGCTGGCACACGAGAAGGGGGAACAGAGACTTCAGGGCTGTAGAAAGCCAATTATTACTTTAGTGAAATAAGACTTCCTAATCAGACAAAGGGGGGCAGAGCCTCTGGCTCAGTGAGTAGGGTGCTGGCCCTATATACTGAGAGTGGCAGGTTCAAACCCAGCCCCGGCCAAACTGCAACAAAAAAATAGCTATCCATTGTGGTGGGCGCCTGTAGTCCCAGCTACTTGGGAGGCTGAGGTGAGAGAATCGCCTAAGCCCAGGAGCTGGAGGTTGCTGTGAGCTGTGATGTCACAGCACTCTACTGAGGGCAACAAAGTGAGACTCTGTCTCTAAAAAAAGAAGAAAGAAAAAAGAAAAATCTGTGGACTAATCAGACAAAGGTTGCTGGACCCTATCCTGACCATTCTACAAAAGCCTCACAAGCAGTATTCTCCACGGCGGAATAGCCCAGTTTACTTCATTCTAAAGGCTGTTCCAGGGGAAGCCTGAAGCTCAAGTCAGCGGGTGAGCCCTGTGCAGGGACTAGTGTATTTGCTCTCAGTATCGTGTATCTTGGAAAGACGTCTGCCTGGCAAGGGCGGTGAGCACCCAGGAGGTGGGCCTGCACTAAGGAATCCAGGTTACTCATCCCTGGATATTGAGCAGGCTCATTGTGACCCTGGCCAGGCCAGACATGCTCAAGGGTTCTCTCAGTAAGCTGAGGTAAGATGACCCCAAGATGACTCCTCCCTAGGCAGCAGATTAGGGAAGAGATTTCCAAGGAGGGAATCTGTGTGGAGGGTCATGGCCACCATCAAGGGCAAAGCACAAGTCAGGCAGGGCAGAGAATCATGTAAGCACTTCTGGGACAAGGAGATAATGGGAATGATAGCTAACATTCACGGAGCTTTCTCTAGGGGCCAGGCACCCTTTTAAGCCCTTTTTATGAATTACATCATATAATTCATAAAAAGGAGGAGCACCCGGTGTTCCTGGCTGGAACACCACTCTTCTCTGGCCATGCAATTGGTCAACAACAGTCCTTGTGACCTCAGTACCTGGGAAGTCTTGGGAATTTGATTGCACTAGTCTGCCTATCCAGCCATTCTAAATCCTTTGCTTGGTGTCTCATGAAAGTATTCAGTAGCTTTCAAGTGGTTTAAAAAGCATATTTCTACTGTTTTTTTCTTAAGTGCTGGCAATCAGAGAAACACAAATTAAAACAACAATGGAGTAACTTTTTTCTTCTACCAGGCTTGCAGAAGTTTCAAAGAATAAGAGCCAGTGTTTACCTAGGATGAATTACTCTTTTATCGTACCTCAAGGCCTGAACAATACCAATGGGGAGAAATCTTTCATAGTTACAATCATCTTTTACGTAACAATGTCATCAGCATCAATGAAGAAAAACATCAACAGGGCTGTGAGTGCTTTGAAATAGAAAATAGCCCGTGGATGTCTTTATTCATTAACTCCTCCATTCAGAAAATATTTATTGAACACCTAAGAAGCACAAAGAGAAGAAAGAAAGTAAAAACACATCAAATGGTAAGTATGTGTGGGGCACTGAGCCAGGTTGTTAGATTAATTATTCTGAGTTGAGTAATAAGATCCCTTTTCACAGATGAAGAGAGGGCAAGTAATTTGCCTACAGTCATCCAGCTAATGAAAAGTTTGCTGGAGGTTCTGGGAGACAGAAGATGCAGAATATTCCTACTTCTTAGAGCTTTCCATCTGTCTAGAGAGGACTGAACAAGGGAAGGGAACCCCAACACAAACACCGAGGACCCTAATCGTAGAGTGATTCAGGCAATGCACACTCCAGGAAGTTAAATGGGACATGATTCTGGTGTGGGCAGGGCTGTGCTAAAAAGACTTCTTAGAGCAACAGTCAACATTTTAGGATGGGCCACTTCATTCATTCATTCATTCATTCATTCAATTTGATTTTTAAGACAGAATCTCACGCTATTGCCCAGGCTACAGTGCCCTGGCGTCAGCCTAGCTCACAGTGACCTCAAACTCCTAAGTTCAAGCAATCCTTCTTCTTCACTCTCCTGAGTAGCCGGGACCACCGGTGCCCATCGCTAACTTTTCTATTTTTGGTAGAGATGGGTCTCACTCTTGCTCAGGCTGGTCTTGAAATCCTAAGCTCAAGGGATTCTCCGGTCTTAGCCTCCCAGAATGCTAGGATTACAGGTGTGAGTCATCTGGATAGATCACAATATTAAACAGGTGAGGGCAGGGAACCCAGAGCTGCAGAACGTTCTAGAGGGAAAATGTATCTGCCTGGGCAAATCATTAAAAAGAATGGTCCGAGGTCCGGGAAAAACCAACAATGAAGAAACAAAGTAACAAACACGCCCCAATCAAGATCTTCACAGTCAGGCTGCACCTGCGGCTCAGTGGGTAGAGTGCCAGACCCATATACAGAGGGTACTGAGTTCGAACCCAGCCCCAGCCAAACTGCAACAAAAAAATAGCCAGGCGTTGTGGTGGGTGCCTGTAATCCCCACTACTTGGGAGGCTGAGGCAAGAGAATCGCCTAAGCCCAAAAGCTGGAGGTTGCTGTGAGCTGTGATGCCACAGCACTCTACTGAGGGTGACAAAGTGAGACTCTGTCTCAAAAAAAAAAAAAAAAATCTTCGCCGTCCTTCAATAATTCTGGTGGACCCAAACTGGATGACATCCACAACGAAGAAACATAAAAGGCACCTGAGGTTGCGGCTCAGCCAACATCCTGTGCGTTCTTCCGTGGGACTTGAACTTTGAGTCCTGGAAAAAAGCTCTGGTCTGAAGATGCAGACTGCAGAATCACTGGCTTCCAGGCAGCTGGAAAAGCCTGGAAGGGGGAGATTGTGCAAAATCCAAAGAAGATGAGAGGCATCCCGAATGCTAGTTTCCCAAGGGTGGCCAAGGGAGAGTGTCAGGCAGAGGCACGGAAGAGAAAGTGGTTATGGGAAACCGGCTTTTTTGTCCCCTTTGATGCACAGCGTCCCACCTTCTGCCAGCAAGTTTGTCAAGAACAGCGCTGAATGAACAGAGGAAAAGTGACCCCAAGCCAGGAACCCAAATGCCTGCTGCATGTGAGCATGGGACTAGTTCTAAAAATGACGAAAGGGAACAAAGGAATCATTAACTCAGATCCCCCGAGTCCTGTCTCGTACATAGGACATGGTCTTTTTTTTTTTTTTTTGGCAGTTTTTGGCCGGGGCTGGGTTTGAACCCGCCACTTCTGGCATATGGGGCCGGCGCCCTACTCCTTTGAGCCACAGGCACCGTCTAGGACTTTTATCAGAGAAGTCACAAGAATCTGAAAAAATGACTTGGAGGTGGCCGTCTCTTCCTATTATTAAGGTAATCAAGACCAAAAAGTGCATTTTGTTCTTTCGGGACTCCACGTTTAACTAAAACCTTAGGATGCCTCCAATCATCTCTGTGAGGAATGTCACACAGAGCTCGGGCCTACGTTAATGTTAATTCCCACCCATCACACGTGCAGGGAATGTGGGTACCTAGCACGCAGCATCCAAAGTGAACAAAGGTTAGCGAAGAGTAACAGCTACTATTAGGTAAGTGGTTAGCGTGTCCTGGGCATGGAGACAAGTGCTTTATCCTTCAGCTTAATGCTGTGCTAAGTGCTTCGAATATGATAAGGAAAAGGACATGACCTTCACTTCCTCACTTCAGGCACATTGTCCCATAAAATCCTCATAAGGATCCTTATCACTAACTCTATTTTATAGTTGAGGGGACCCAAGTTACGTACACTTTGCCAACACCATGAATCTAATAAGTGGCAAAGAAAGGATTCAAATCCTTCAAAGAAAGGATTCCAGAACCTGCCCCTTGAAGCCCCACACTTTAGGGCTTGGGGGTATATTGGAGGCAAAAGCATCTTCCAAGATCACAGGACTACAGGGCAGGCCTGGGAAGACACACACACATGTGAGGCCAGGGGGAATCTGCTGCCCAGATTACAGTCGGATTTGTGTCCAGTGTTTGGTTGTGTTTGCAAAGTCCCCAGAGCCTTGAGCCCAGCAGCAGGAAGCAATCTGGGTCTTCGGTCCAGACCTCAAGGCCACTAAACCTTTCTATCTAATTAAACTTCTGTTGCCTTTCATCTCTACAGCTCATCTTACAGGAATAGCCTATTTAAAATAAATAAGTAAATGAGATGGGAATGAATGGAGTCAGCTGAGAATTTCTCTGATTTCCACATCTAACCCCTGTGACTAAATTCACTCGGGAAAGGGTAAGGCCTGTCTAGGTATGATTGTGATTTGCATAAACTCTTATGCATGAACTGGCTCCATTTGCAACTAAGCAGGATCCAAATTTCAGAATCACTCTAACAGCCCACTGTAGGAAAGTTTCACCAAAAAAAAAGAAAGCCAAGTCATGTTACCTTTTACCTTCATTATAATAACTATGAGAATGATTTCCTGCCTCCAAGCAGAGGCTGCTGAAGACGCCTCCCACAGGCCCAGCCCGGCCAGGCTCCAGCACCCTGCCTGCTGCTCCCCAGACTTGAGCAGAACCAGCATCATCACCTTTGTTTGGCCCGACCTTGACCGTGTGCCCCCCGTTCTGGCCTGAGCCCCCGCCCATCTCTGCTGCCTTTCCCGTGCTGTTAACCTGGGTAGACCAGTTGCCTGCTACCTTCACGCTGCCATGCACAGGCCATTCTCTGACTCCTCTTTGGAAAGCTCCTCCCATTGTAATCTGCAAAGTACATAATCACCCGGGGATCTGATTAATCTGCAGGGTCTGACTCCGTGTGGCTGGGAAGGGGCTGGAGAACTGGCATCTCTAATGAACTGCAAGGATGGATTTCAGAAATAATTAAAGGCTAATCAGCATCAAGGGTGATGACCAAATTAGGTGAGGTAGCCACTGGCCACTACTATTTTGGTTTACCCAGAACATGTGCTTTTTCACAACTTTTTTCTTCCTTAGTAGCAAGGCTTTTTTTTTCTAGCCCCAGCAATGGGCTACATAGCTAAGTCTGGGCCAATCAGAGTCCTGCCCAGGGATGATATTTGGATGGTGGGGAGGAGGGAAGGTGGGGGCAGGCTCTCTTCTCCCTGAGGTTAGTAAACAGGGAGGCCACTGCCTTAGGATAGCTGGTAACCATTTTCCTGGGCACGTGCAGGAAGCTTATTGACAGTGAGAGAGAATGAGTTAAACTTACAGAGACAAGTGAAACGGGAAGAGACGCAGAGTTTTCGTCTGATCTCCTGGATCCACTCATCATACCTGATCTGAGATTGCTCCAGGCGTCCAGGTAGTAGAACCAATAAATTTGTTTTTCCACTTATGTTAATTCCTGTCGCTTGCAAATGAAAGATTCCTGGCTTATCAGTGAGCAAGGCAATTTAAAGCTGAATACAAGCTGTAGTGTAGTGATGAGGTTCAGAGGTTTAAGGCAATTCCGAAAGGCCAGTTCCTGAAATGTTTGAGCAATGGCGGCTTCATTGGAATAAGTGTAATACTTAGTCTCTCTCTGCATATCACTAGAAGGACAGCATCTATTTGGAACGTTTTTAAATGATCTTATATCTCCATGGTAATGGTTCTTATGAACCCAAAAGTCTCTGGAGTGTAATATAGTGAAGCCATGTACTTACAGCAGGGACCAAGGTAGAAGAGAATGCTGTTAGGGAAGTCACCGTGACTGGCTGGGTATGTTGACTCACAACGTGATTGGCTGGGTATGGTGACTCACAACGTGATTGGCTGGGTATGATGACTCACAACATGATTGGCTGGGTATGGTGACTCACAACATGATTGGCTGGGTATGGTGACTCACAACGTGATTGGCTGAGTATGGTGACTCACAACATGATTGGCTGAGTATGATGACTCACAACGTGATTGGCTGGGTATGTTGACTCACAACGTGATTGGCTGAGTATGGTGACTCACAACATGACTGGCTGAGTATGATGACTCACAACGTGATTGGTTGGGTATGGTGACTCACAATGTGATTGGCTGAGTATGGTGACTCACAACATGATTGGCTGGGTATGTTGACTCACAACGTGATTGGCTGAGTATGGTGACTCATAACGTGATTGGCTGGGTATGGTGACTCACAACATGATTGGCTGAGTATGGTGACTCACACAGATAATCTGAGCACTCTGAGAGGCCAAGCCAGGAGGATGGCTTCAGCTCAGTAGTTTGAGACTAGCCTGAGCAAGAGCAAGACCTTGTCTTTACTAAAAACAAAAAAAAATTAGCCAGGTATGGTGATTTGTGCCTGTAGTCCAAGCTACTAGGGAGGCTGAGGCAGGAGGACTGTGTAAGCCCAGGAGTTTGATGTTGCCTGTGAGTTATGATGATGCCATGGCACCTAGTTGGTGTGACAAATGAAACAGAGAGAGAGAGACAGAGAGAGAGAGAGAAAGAAAGAAAGAAAAGATGGAAAGGAGGAAGAAAGGAAGGGAGGGAAAGAGAGAGAGAAAAAAGAGAGAGGAAGAAAGGAAGGGAGAAAGTGACAGAGAAGAAGGAAGGAAGGGAGGGAGGGGAGGCGGAAGGAAGGGCAGGAGGGGCATGATCAAGTATGGAGTCCTAAGTGCCTCTGACCTCCAAGTGCAATAAAGAAAAGGAACTTACAATCTTTCACCAGGCAATGTTTGGATCAAGCCTTGTCATGATGGTATTGAAATATTTTGCAAAAGCTTTACATGTCCAGCTGTTTCTTCGTGGTTTCTTAGTTTTATAGGTAAAGCTCAAAGACAACACAGGATCTTGACTCAAAGTCAGATTCACAAATGGCTTCACTTCCGGGACAGCCCTTGATGTCATCTCTTAACGGGTCATGATCCCAGACCCATAGGGATTTCCTGAAGCCTCCCCATCTGAGCTAACAGGCAGACCTGTGAAAAGCAAAGGACATGCATACAAAATAGATTAAGACTGTGAGCACAAGTTCTTGGAAAAGGGGCAAGTGTGTGGTGAGTGAAAGAGGTAGACAAGGTTCCTGCTTTCCTCTGTGACTTCCCTTTTCCTGATAATGGCCGCCCCCCTCCTCTAGGCACCCAGGTTCAAAACCTCAAAGCCTTTAGACTCCTTTCTAATTTTCATATTTTTCCACGTAGCCCACCTGAGACAGATCTACCCCACTGCTAACTCTGACATCCGTTCTCTCTGTCACTGATTTTTTTTCAGGCCTTCATTATCTCTGCCTGAATCACTGTGGTAATGGCCTTATTCCTATTCTCAAATCTATTTTTTAGGATCCTCATATCCAGTCAAATACTTCAAGGACTTACTATTGATTCACCCGGGGTAGATTGTATTTTCCAAAGATGCCACAACACTATCTCCCATTTCATGCGTTCTCAGGATGTGAGCCATCAAGAGGTGGAGTTGCGGCTGGGTAGAGAGGTTCAAACCTGTAATCCTAGCACTCTGGAAGGCCAAGGTGGGAGGATCCCTTGAGTTTAGGAATTGGAGACAAGCTTGAGCAACAGTGAGAGCTCGTCTCTTCTAAGAATGGGAAAAATTAACCGGGTGTTGTGGTGGGCACCTGTAGTCCCAGATACTTGGGAGGCTGAAGCAGGAGGATTGCGTGAGCCCAGGAGTTTGATGTCTCTGTGACCTGATGCCATGATACTCTAGCCTGGGCTAGTGAGTGAGACTGTCTAAAAAAAAAGGGGGCGTGGTTAAGTTGATGTTCCTCTTCTTGAACTTGGAGGGGCTTGAGAATTGATGCTATGTGACTTCTTCCAAGGTTAGGATCAAAAAAGTAATACCATTTTTGCCTGTTTCTCTTGGGAAACTTGCCTTCAGACACTAGTTGCCATGCAAGTACAAGGCTGCCATATTGCGAGGAAGCTGAAGTCACGTGGAGATGCCACAAGCAAGTGGTCCCAATGTGAGATCCTAACTGACAGCTGGGGACATGCATGAATGTACCTATAAATGATTTTATCCCCGAGCTGATGAGTCACCCTCAGCCTTTCAGTTCTCCCTGCTGAGGCCATAGACATCATAGAGCTGTGTTCTTTTTGAATTCCTGATCTATAGAATCTAGAACATGATAATATAGTTGTTTTAAGATGCAAATTTGAGGGTGGCACCTGTGGCTCAGTAAGTAGGGTGCCAGCCCCATATACTGAGCGTGGTGGGTTGGAACCTAGCCCCAGACAAGCTGCAACAAAAAAATAGCCAGGCGTTGTGGCAGGCGCCTGTAGTCCCAGCACTCAGGAGGCTGAGGCAAGAGAATCGCCTAAGCCCAAGAGCTGTAGGTTGCTGTGAGCTGTGATGCCTCAGCACTCTACTGAGGGTGATAAAGTAAAACTCTGTCTAAAAAGAAAAAAAAAAAGATGCTAATTTGAGGGTTGATTTGTTATACCACCAGTAGACAGCTGATATTTTATTTTAAAACTCTTAATTTTTACACAAAACCTCT
This sequence comes from Arctocebus calabarensis, assembly GCA_963573935.1. Classification (NCBI taxonomy): domain Eukaryota; kingdom Metazoa; phylum Chordata; class Mammalia; order Primates; family Lorisidae; genus Arctocebus; species Arctocebus calabarensis. The sequence goes on along the minus strand of CAUYON010077479.1, from coordinate 49,797 downwards.
ATCAATCAGCTGGCCACCACCTGCAAGAAGCTACTCATAAAAGGGGAGTTTCAGTAGGTGTCAGACACTACAGAGGAGCTAAGCAGATTAGGGTAATCCAGCCATTTCTATGCATTTTTTTAGTACTTGCTGTGTGCCAGACACATTACAGACCTTATCGTATCTTCGAAGTCATGGCCATGAGGCTAATTATCTTCTTCAATAGTTGGGAGAAATCAAAGCTCAGAGTGGAAACATAAACTTCCCCCAAAGTAGCAAAACAGGAATCCAAACCCAGGGCCAGATGCCGCCACAGCCCTTGGAACCCCGCCTCTCTGTAAACACTGAACCTAGGCAAGAGAACACAGATTTGGCACCACCTTGCTGCTCTTACCTTTCCTAGGACTTCACTGGAATAACTTCTCTCTTTGGAATAAAGAAAAACAAAGCAGTCTGGTTTGGCTAGTGAAAGCTTCCAGCAACAATGTTGAACAAATCAGAAGTAATTTGTTTGTATTCTTCTCCATGTGACTGCCTGAGGTTATCCTGGCTTGTATTAGCCCAAACTTCCCCTTTTCAAAAGATAAAGCTTTGAAATCTTTTGGGAAATTAACATGGCTCAGTCTGGCTCTGGGCTGGCCACCACGTGCTCACAGAATTACGAGAACCCGAGATTTTAACCCCTTCTGGTCACCTACACATGTACACGAAACTGAATGTGCCTCTGTCGTGATATTTAATGGGCTGCGAAGGGAAAATTCACACTGAGTGAGCTATTCTGTTCAACTTTATCCTGGAACACAATGTCATCTTCTAGATTGGTTCCAATACAAGAGTTTTACATGATGTACAGATTTAGTTAATAATTCAAACTCGCAGCTTGGCGCCTGTGGCTCAACAGGCTAAGGTGCCAGCCACGTACACCTGAGCTGGCGGGTTCAAATCCAGCCCGGGCCTGCCAAACAACAATGACGGCTGCAACCAAAAAATGGCCGGGCGTTGTGGCGGGCGCCTGGAGTCCCAGCTACTTGGGAGGCGGAGGCAGGAGACTCGCTTGAGCCCAGGAGTTGGAGGTTGCTGTGAGCTGTGATGCTATAGCACTCTATCCAGGGTGACAGCTTGAGGCTCTGTCTCAAAAAAAAAAAATTCAAACTCGCTAGGAATCTTATTTAAGAAACATCAGCAACTAATTCATATCCAAAGTTAGGTAATTTAAATATGCTAATTGCTATTAAATATTCCTTCAAGGAACTTTATTAAGAATAAATAATATAATTACAGTGGCAATTTTAAATTCCCAATTTTGTTCCGTGTTATAATCAATTACATCCAAATGTTCTTAATTTTTATTTTGTATGTGACTGGGAATTTTTGAGATCCTTTACAGTTTCATAAGAAATATAAAATTTAGGTTAATAATTTCTTGTTTTTTCAACATTTCCATATCTATGTGCACTTAAAATTTTGGTTTTTTCTGGAAAATCTGGTCACAGGGATGTGGCAGAATAAGATCCCCACCCCTACCCAGAGAAAGAAGGTGGGAGGGGTGGGAAGAGCAGAGAGAGGGAAGGAGCGAGGGGAGTGGGGTCTTGGTGTGTGCCACACCTTTTGGGGGCAAAACAGGATTGTAAGAGGGACTTTACCTAACAAATGCAATCAGTGTAACCTGGTTTCTTGTACCCTCAATGAATCTCCAACAATAAAATAAATAAATAAAATAAAATATCCCCCCCCCTTCTAGCACCACCCTTCCAGCAAAGGCTTATGGTTTCTGTAGCTGATAACCTCTCACACTCTCCTGGTCCTTTCCTAGGCAAAGTTCTCTGAGCTATGACTCAGGACATCCCCCTGGGAGCTAAAAGTGGAAGTAGGAGCCCTGTATTTTGCCCAGCATCATGGCCGTACTCAGAACTACGTTGAACATAAGAGTATATCTTCCCTGGAGAAGAAGAATCAGAAAATCTTCAAAAAGAGGATAGAATCCTGGTGAAGCCAGTATACTGACTCCACACTGTCTCACAATCCTTTGCTGAAAAGACACAGAAATGATAGATAAGAAACAAAATAAAACTCCAAAATAATTGGAGTCAAAATAGTTATCTTTGTAATAGAAACAAAAAGTAGTGTACACAAATACTATACAACATGGAAAAAATACATGTGTGTGTATATTATATATTATAATATATTAATATAAGATTAATATAATATATATATTATGTATGCATAATATACACACACAAGCAGTTAAGAGATACTTCTACACTGCTGGTGGGGATGCAAACTAATACAGCCTTTTTGGAGAGAAATATGGAGAATCCTCAAAGATCTAAAAGTAGGCCTTCCATTTGACCCTGCAATCTCATTACTAGGTATCTAGTAATTCCGGAAGAACAAAAATCATTTTATCACAAAGACATTTGCACCAGAGTGTTTACTGAGGCTCAATTCATAATTGCCAAGTCCTGGAAGCAACCTAAGTGCCCATCAACCCACAAATGGATCAACCAACTCTGGTATGTGTCTACCATGGAATATTATGCAGCCATTAAAAAAGATGGTGACTTTACATCTTTTACATTTACCTGGATGGAATTGAAATACATTCTTCTTAGTAAAGTATCCCAAGAATGGAAAAATAAATATCCAATGTACTCCATGTTAATATGAAATAAGTAAATAAATATCCATAAAACAATAAAACACTATTATAGTCCAGTTCAGGAGCAGAGGGAAGTGGTGGGGGGACCTATGGCAGAAGGAGGAAGGGCAGGAGGTGGGATCTCACATACTGTGCGCATGGTGAGGGTGTGTAACCCACCCCCTGGGTGAACGCCTCTTCTACAAATGGAACTTTATCCTGGAAGTGAGAACAATGCAACCTAAATATTGTACCCTCATATTAATTTGAATAAAGGTTAAAAAAAAGAGACAGGGACTAAATTAAGAAACTCTTAGATTCATTTAATACAATTTGAAAAATAAGTGAATGTTTGATATGGTAGAGAAGTAATATTTGTAATGCAAAAAATTAAAAATTGTCCATGATCAAGAAAGACATGAAATCGTAAAGAAAAGTATTATCCAACTCTCTAGTCTAAATCCACATCTAGGTCCATCATAGTGAAACTGTAGAATGACACAGATGAAGAGAAAATCTTAGCGGGGCACAGTGGCTCACACCTGTAACCCTAACACTCTGGGAGGCCAAAGCGGGTGGATTGCTTAAGCTCAGGAGTTCAAGATCAGCCTGAGCAAGAGGGAAATCCCCTGTCTACTACAAATAGAAAAATTAGCTGGGTGTGGTGCTCACCTGTTGTCTCAGCTGCTCAGGAGGCTGAGGACAGCCCAAGAGTTTGAGGTTGCTATACGCTATGATGCCATGTCACTCTACCCCGGGTGACAATTTAAGACTCTGTCTCAAAAAAAAAAAAAGGGGAGGGGGAGAAATCTTATAAGCTATGAAAGAGAAATGAAAAATTATTTATAGAGAATAACAATTAGTTACTTAGCAAATTTCATTTTTCTTTCCCCATCATAAAATTCTGCCTATAATTTTATTTATTTATTTTATTCAGGAGGCTGAGGCAAGAGAATCACCTAAACCCAGGAATCAGAAGTTGCTGTGAGCTGCGACACCACAGCACTCTACTGAGGGTGACAAAGTGAAACTCTGTCTCTAAAAAAAAAGGAAAAAGAAAAAAAAAAGAAAAATATTAGAAACAATAAGTCACAATCTGAAATCTGATTAAATAAGACAAAAACCAAAGATAATCAGATTAGAATTTTTCAGCCATATATAAAAGGTTCAATTCGCCAGGAATACATAATTATTCTAAATTTGTATGAGACTTATAACATAGACCAAAAGTATGTAAAACAAAAATAGACATAACTAAAGGAGAAATAGTTAACTCTAAAATCCTGAAGAGAAATTTTAACACATTTCTCCCACCAGCTGATAAAGAAGACCATAAAAAATTTAGTAAGAGTTTTATAAGAGTTGAATAATATAATTCACAGACTTGCCATGATTTATAATATTTAGAACACTATGCTTAAGAACTAAAGAATACATGTTCTTTGCAAGTACAACTACATCCTTTACTAATATTGACCATAAAGCAAGTGTGAAAAAAATTTAAGTCTACAAATCACAAGAATGTATTCTTTTTCTACAGTAAAATTAAAGTAGAAATTAATCACATAAAGTCTAGAAAATCCCTGTATGTATTTAGAAACAAAGTAATACACTGCTACATTATTTGAGTCAAAGAAAAAATTATTATAAAAATACTTTATTTGGGAATTATGGTAAGTATTAAATATCTAAAGTTATGGAAGTCTGATTTAGAGAATTATAGAGAGTTTATGAGTAAATGACACCTTTATGATATGTAGTCTTGTCTTCCATGAGCTAAAAAATACACATTCTTTTCAAGTACACCTTCACCCTTTAAGAACAAATTATATATGGTCTTAATGTGCACATATTAAAAAAAAAAGAAAGATTGAACAATCAGTTTTGTTTGGGTTTTTTTTTGCAGTTTTTGACCAGAGCTGGATCTGAACCCACCACCTCTGGCAATTGAAGCCAGCGCCCCACTTCTTAAGCCACAGGAGCCACCCTGAAAAATCAGTTTTTTAAGCTTCTGTTTCAAAAAGTTAGGGGGGTTCAGCACCTGTAGCACAGTGGTTATGGCACCAGCCACATACAGTAAGTCTGGTGGGTTCAAACCCGGCCTGGACCAGCTAAAATCAATAATGACAATGTGCAACAACAACAAAAAAGAAAAAATAGCCAGGCGTTGCAGCAGGTGGCTGTAGTCCCCACTACTTGGGAGGCTGAGGCAAGAGAATTGCTTAAGCCCAAGAGTCTGAGGATGCTGTGAGCTGTGATGCCACAGCACTCTACTGAGGGTGACATAGAAAAAAAAAAAAGTTAGGGGAGAAATGACAAATTAAACCCCCCAAAAAAGCAAAATGAAGAACACAAAAATAGAAGAACAAAAGTAAAAAAGACAAAAAGCAAAATGTATGAGAAAATCAGCAAGACCAAAAGCTGGTTATTGGAAAAGACTAATACAATTAATAAACCTAGAGTAAGGCCAATCAAGAAAAAAAAGAAAGCATGCCCAAATCAAAATACCAGGAATGAAATACAAAGACTTTATCTAAAACCGATAAGAAATATCTACAAAAAACCTATAGGAAACATCATTTATTTTTTTTTTTTTTTTTTTTTTTTTTGACACAGAGCCTCAAGCTGTCACCCTGGATAGAGTGCCATGGCATCACAGCTCACAGCAACCTGCAATTCCTGGGCTCAAGTGAGTCTCCTGCCTCCGCCTCCCAAGTAGCTGGGACTATAGGCTCCTGCCACAACGCCCGGCCATTTTTTGGTTGCAGCCGTCATTGTTGTTTGGTGGGCCCAGGCTGGATTCGAACCCGCCAGCTCAGGTGTACGTGGCTGGCGCTTTAGCCTGCTGAGCCACAGGCACCGAGCCAACTCTGAAATTCTTTATAGGAGGAGCTTAGGCAAGGCCATTCGTTTAGAAGTGAAGGACAGGGAGGCTTTAATCCAGAATTGTGTGGCACTTTACTAAAAAAGGAAAAAACGTGATCGTCCATCCCAAGGAATGGGATGGTGACCCAGAAAGCCAGTCACCGTGCAGTCCTGCTTGCTTGCAAAGCATGCCATCCAATGTCATCACAGCCTGCAGGGCTGACCTTGCCACCTCTCCCCGGCATGCAGCCCCTGGCCCAGCTGCCTCGCGCTCTCGCTCCTCTCCCAGGCGCTCTCAGCGGCAGGAGGCGGCCGCGGCGCCTCTTCTAAGAACCAACACCAGAGGTCGCCCTCCTCCAACCTCAAACTTGGTTCCAGCCACGGAGACGCTCCGCCCACTCCGCAAACGCTCTGCGGGAAGCGGACCGGTTGGCCTTGGCCGCCCTCGCCCCAGGTGGGAAGGCGCTGCTGGAGGGCAGGCGAGGTGGGGGGCTGCTAGGGAGGCCCGCGCTCGCTGCGGGGACGCCGCGCCGGGCTGGTGGCCGGGTAGGAGTCTTCACAGTCCTTTCTCGGCTCCGCCAGCCCTTGGGCTCCGTGGGACCTGCCTGGTGGTAAGGCTGGGAACGGTCAAATCCTTTCCACGAGGGGTGAACTTCTGGGAGCAACCAAAGCTTGTGCAGCCTGCAGACCACACGACTGACTCGGCGGCAGAGGCGGTACACCCCTTTTTAACTGGCCTATTAGTCTCGCCTACACACACACACACACACACACACACCACGGTGGGGGTGGCTCCAGTCTCCCATAGAGTCATTGGGGGCAGGGCTGCCTGGCTGGTGGTTCTCTCTCCCTGTATTCTTCCTGGGAGAACTTGTATCACAGAGGCCTGGCTGTCTGTGTAAAAAAAGAGGGTGCCCCCAGAAGTCAGTTCCACGATCTTACTTTTCTGGTCATACCCTGTTTTGTACTGGAAGCCAGAGGGTTTGTTCCACATGCACGTGAGAGTGATGCATTTAGAGAGGCTGGCTCAGTCAAAGTTGGTAAAGAGACCCGTCTGGAACCCAGGGTGGCTCACTCCAAAGCAGTTTCCACTCACACTGGAGCCCTACTTACCTTCTTCAGCAAAAGGTGCAGAAATGACAAGAAAAGTTTTAAACTAGGCAGGGGCCTCAAAACAAAAGCAAAGCAACAAACAAGCAAAAGTGAGCGTTACCTCTGAGTCCTGAGTGGGCAAGCAGTGGGTCAGTTACCAAGGCAGGCTGCACCCATGAGCCCTCTGACCCTGGCCTTTGGAATGGGACAGAGAGGTCAACTGCTTGCCTCTACAGCACCCCAAGCTTCTCTTCATCCAGGCTGGTTGCACACCACTAGTGCTTGATGAGTCCAAAGTGAAGTGCAGCCTGAGGACAAGAGTTGGTGCCACATAGCACCCAAGGTATTTGGCATGTGGTAGCCTCTCCTCTTCCTATGGGGTGGATATAGGGCAACCCACTTCCCAAGTGGAAAATGAGGTAAAGATCCTCCCTGGACAGACATTCTAAGCTGGGCATCCTCATATGCCCCAGGTCACACTGATGCTGTTGATCAGTGTAATTACAGCACCTAGGTAGTGCTTCTACATCTGTTATAGCCTGTTGAGGACAGGAACCATGGCTGATTCTTCCTTGTATCACCACAAACCTGGGCACAGAGGGTTGTGATGAGTGCTTTAGGAAGTTACTGTTGATCAAAGGTGTCCAAATTAAAGGTGCCACTGAATTGAATTAAGCCACAGCAGCCTCTCTTGGGAGAAATGTGTTTTTCTGGGACACAGGGAGAAGGCTTAACTATAACAAATCAATGTTTTGAAACATAATAACCCTTTAAAGTCATCTGTTTAAGTTTTTTAAAGTGGCTTCTGACCAAAGGACCTTTCATAGCAGTATTGAATGTCTACCAAAAAGCACATGTTATCATATTTCTTCTTTGTTTCTCTTTCAAGAATTAATGACTTTTTTCCCAAGAGAGGGCCTTCCTCAGTGTATTTCACCACTCTGGAGAAGCCAGACTATGCCTGAGGGAAGAAGCCATGAGAACAGGGTGCTGTTCAGCTCTGCTCTTCTTGATCTTAAAAAGCTTTCTCGTGTCAGAAAATAATACAAGATATTTCTGAGACTTTTGGGTATTTCTCCTTGCTGGTGACATAAGCAAGATTTCTTCTATTACCAAAATGTTCCCAGCCCCAGCCTGTGGCTATAAAGAAGGTCATGTTAACGTAAGTCACATTTTTATTTTTAATCACCCCACCCCCACCTGCTGATTTAGGCTCTCAGCCCACCCATCCAGTGTCTCCCAGCATTCCCTCTTGTTTCTGGGAATGCCCAGAGTAGTTTAGACAGGGGTGGGGTCAGCGCCTTTCATCTTCACTCCAGCCACTGCTCACATTCCTTCATAGCTGTCTCCATCACTCCCAAAGAGGCAAGTGGCACTAATAAAGTGTCTGTGGCCCCTGCCACGGGAGAATGCGCTTCTTCAAGAGGTTTATGCTGTCTCCAGGCTTGCTTTTCTTGCTAACATGTCTTTCACCCTGATATAAAGACAGAGAGTGCCCCATAGGATTTTCTAGCTGTGAGGAGTCAGTGACATGTTGGGGAGGGCACTGATTTTGAATTAGGAGACCTGAGTTCTAGCTTGGGCTCTGCCATTTTTGGCCTTGTGATGTGGCACATTTCACTTCACTGCTCTGTCTTCAGCATCTTCATCAGTACGGTGGGGATGAGGATTGGTGCCCTTCCTCTTGGCTCCCAGGGAAGACGTTACAAGAAATAATTAGGTAATGGATGTGCAAGCACTTTGTAAGCCAATTGGTACTCCACAAGCGTAAGCAATTATGAAACTCAAGGAGGTGATCCTTGAAGGAAAGATGCTGTCAGGTCATTGTGTTTCCCTTTTTGCTTCCCTTCCTGAGTAGCAGCGCATGTATCCCATCAGCGTATCCATAAACAATCACGGAGCAGCAGTAAGGGTGCTCCATCTACACACCCAGCGCTAACTCAAACCTACCATTTTTCTGCATGCCTATGGTGCTTTGCATATACAGGAGACATTCAGGGAGCACACATTAATTTTTTTAAAAGCTGAACATATCAGGGAGTATATACCATCAAATTAGTAGACCACAAGCTTAGTGTGTCAGATAATTTAAAAAGTAAATATAGGCTGGGCACCCATACTCAGTGGTTAGGGCATTGGCCACATGAGCCAGGGCTGGTGGGTTCAAACCCAGCCCAGGGCCTGATAAACAAAAAACAAACAAACAAACAAAAAATAGCCGGGCGTTGTGGCAGGCACCTGTAATCAGTCCCAGCTACTAGGGAGGTTGAGGCAAAAGAATTGCTTGAGCCCGAGAATTTGAGGTTGCTGTGAGCTGTGATGCCACAGTACTCCACAGAGGGCGACAAAGACTGTCTCAATTAAAAAGAAAAAAAAAGATAAAAAAAGTAAATATACAATGCCTAGTCTCAGCTACTGACCTTAGAGATGGTCTCGCACACGTGCTCAAGGAGTCACGATCAAGAACATCCACTGCAACGTTGTCCACAATAGGGAAAGTTGAAAACAACCTAAACACCCATGACAGGAGCATGAATAAACACACATAGAAAATGTGGATTGGTCAATAGGAGTTAAAATGAATAAATGTAGATAAATCTCAAGAACTTAAGTTATATAAAAATACATTTCAGTGTACCACCACTATCTATATGAAGTTTGAAACATGTAAAACAATTCTACCCATTGTTTTCTGTTTCATACATTTAGACATGTAAAAACATGCGTGGAAAAGATAAATACCAAAGTCATGATAATGTCTTCTCCAGGGGAGAAGGGATGTGGAAGGGTACATTGGGAGTTTCAATTGTAACTGTAAAGTTTCATTTTCTTTAACAAGTCTGAAGTAAGTAAGGCGTTAGATTGCCAAAGCAGAGTGATAGGTTCTTAGGTGATTGTTTTATTCAGAAAATTTATATATCTGATACATTTCACAATTTCGAAAGCCTTTTATAAAAAAGAAAACAAAGTTTTAAAAGAAGTTTAGACTCCATTAGTAAAGGCAGTGTGTCTGACAAGAACAGTGCTCAGACAATTCTGCCAAGTGGTGGCACCACACTCCCCAGGAAGCCTGACAAACCAGAGCCCAGGGGAGGCCTCAGGAGTCATCTCAGGATAGTTAAGGAACAGGAAATATTGAACTTGGAAGAGTGAGGATGTAAGGGGGCATATGACCACAGTCTTCAAATATCTAAAGTGGAGCAGATTTGCTCATCCACAAGAAGGCTAGGAAAAATAAAATATTAAAAATAAAATAGGCCAGGCACAGTGGCTCTTGCCTGTAATCCCAGCACTTTGGAGAATGAGGTTGGCGTATCCCCTGAGCTGGGAAGCCTGAGAAGAGCCTGGGAAACAGAGAAACCCTTGTCTCTACCAAAACAAACAAACAAATAAACAAACACACAACAAACTAGCTGGGCATGGTGACACAAGCCTGTAGTTCTAGCTACTTGAAAGGCTGAGGCAGCCTTGGTATTATCAGTGTTTCACTGTTAAGTTCATATTGACGTGTGGTGGAGTCTTGCTGTGTGGTGCTCACTATTGTTGTTGCATGTTTTTGTGTGCTATTGTGAGCATGTCACAGCTTAAATTACAGCAACCAAAAAATTTGTAAAATTGTATTAAACTTGGCAAAAGTGGAAGTGAAAAAAAAAAAAGGCTGAGGCAAGAGGATCACTTCAGCACAGCCCAGGAGTTTGAGTTTGCAGTGAGCTATGATTGCACCACTGCACTTCATTCTAGGTGACAGAACAGGACCCTGCCTATAATATAATATATAACGTAACATAATACAAAGTGGGACAGGGAGAAGATGTACTAAGTGAGGGAGTCGGATAAAATAAAGCAGGAGAGGAGGCAGATTGGCCCTCATCGTCATAGCTGTTGGATTAGGACCCCAACTGCTTGGTCAAATCATGACAAGGAAAAATTGGTGATTTCCAAGCTCTGGGGATGTGATAGGGAGGATTCTTTTTTTTTTTTGAGACAGAGCCTCAATTTGTCACCCTGGGTAGAGTGCTGTGGCATCACAGCTCACAGCAACCTTCAACTTCTGGGCTCATGCGATTCTCCTGCCTCTGCCTCCCAAGTAACTGGGACTACAGGTGCCCGCTACAATGCCTGGCCATTTTTTGGGTGCAGCCGTCATTGTTGTTTGGAGGGCCCAGGCTGGATTTGAACCCGCCAGCTCAGGTGTACGTGGCTGGCGCCTTAGCCCGTTGAGCCACAGGCGCTGAGCCGAGAGGATTCTTATCCTCTGTCAAAGGTGGGCTTAGATAAGCTGTAAGGTTCTTTTTAACAGGCTCTGTATCTGTGGCTCAAGTGGCTAAGGCACCAGCCACACACACCCGAGCTGGCGGGTTTGAATCCAGCCCCAGCCTGCCAAATAGCAATGACGGCTGCAACCAAAAAATAGCCGGGCATTGTGGCAGGTGCCTGTAGTCCCAGCTACTTGGGAGGCGGAGGCAGGAGAATCACTTGAGCCCAGAAGTTGGAGGTTGCTGTGAGCTGTGATGCCACAGGACTCTACCTAGGGCGACAGCTTGAGGCTCTGTCTTAAAAAAAAAAAAAAAAAAGATCCTTTCTAACAATGAGATTCTTACAAATTCAAATTTGTATGAGCCTATTGTTGTGAAACAGTTACACAGCATTCATTTTTGATATTCCAAAAGATAACAATAATAAATACCCCCTCCTAGTTGATCAGATCGTCTGGGGGCTCTATTCTCCTTTCCCGAGGGGGTGGCTGTGTGGTGTGGTGTTGATGGTGTCTGCAGTTCTCCGGTGTCTTTGTCTTTCCTTTCTTATTTTCTCTGTTTCTCTCTCATTTTATTCCTGCTTTCCCATTCTCACCCACCAACACTTTAACTCTTACTTCATCTCTTTTTCCCTTCCAAAGCATTATTTCGTGTATACATATTTTAATCAGGTTTATTTATATAGCATACAATTTTAAGGTACTGGGTGGCACCTGTGGCTCAGTGGGTAGGGCGCCAGCCCCACATACTAAGGGTGGAGGTTTCAAACCCGGCCCCTGCCAAACTGCAATAAAAAAATAGTTGGGTGTTCTGGTGGGTGCCTGTAGTCCCCTAAGGCTACTCCGAAGGCTGAGGCAAGAGAATCACCTATGCCCAAGAGCTGGAGGTTGCTGTGAGCTGTGATGCCAGATGCCACAGCACTCTACTGAGGGCAACAAAGTGAAACTCTGTCTCAAAAAGTACCTTTTTTTTTTTTTTTTAGAAACAACCTCCTCAAACTCTTGTACTCAAACCATCCTCTTGCCCTCGCCTCTCAAGTAGTTGGGACTACAGATGCCTACCACAATGCCCAGCTAGTTTTTCTATTTTTAGCAGAGACAGGCTCTTGCTCTTGCTCAGGCTGGTCTCAAAGTCCTGAGCTCAGGCAATCCACCTGCCTCAGCCTCCCAGAGTGCTAGGATTACAGGCATGAGTCACTGAGCCTGACCTATGGGTATATTTTAAGGGAGCAAATGTATTCTGACAAATGTATTCACATGGGAATACATTTGATATATAATCACCACCACAATCAAGACAGAGCAATTTTATCACCCTATCATGTTCACCTCTCCCATCCCAACCCCCTTACCCATTCTCTGGCTCCTGGCAACCCCAAATTTGCTTTCAGTCACTATTGTTTTGGTTTTTCTAGAATGTCATAGAAATAGAATCATGCGATATGTTGTCTTGTGATTGGTCTCTTTCACTTGGCATAAAGCTTTTGAGATTCATCTGCAATTGCACGTATCTGTAATTCATCACCTTTTGTTACTGAGTAGTATTCCATTGCATGAATTTATCAAAATTTGTTTATCTGTTCACCAATTAATGGATATTTGAGTTGTTTCCAGTTTGGATCAATAAGAATAAAGTCACTATGCACATTCATGTAGCAAGTCTTCATATGAACATTTGTTTTTATTTCTCTGGGTTCTGTTCCTAGGAACAGAATTGCTGGGCTATTGATATGTGTTTAAATTACACACATGCAATTAAAAATACATGCAATTGCAGATGAATCTCTTGTTGCTCCACATCCTCATTAACACTTGGTATGGTCAGTTTTTAAATTTTTCTCTCTTTCTTTCTTTATTTTTTTCTATTAAATCATAGCTGGGTATATTAATGCAATGTGCTGGTTTTGTATACAATTTGAAATGTTTTCATCAAACTAGTTAATATAGCCTTCATAGTATTTTCTTAGTTATTGTGTTAAGACATTTATGTTCTACACCTAGTAAATTTCATATGTACCCTTGTAGGATGCACCGTAGGTGTGGTCCCACCAATTACTCTCCCTCCACCCATCCTCCCACTCCCCTCCCCTCGGTCTCCCCTTTCAGCTTCTTCTTGGGCTATAATTAGGTTATAGCTTTCATAAGAAAGCTATAAATTGGTTTCGTAGTAAAACTGAGTAAATTGGATACATTTTCTTCCATTCCTGAGATACTTTGCTAAGAAGAATATGTTTCAGCTCCATCCATGTAAACATGAAAGAGGTAAAGTCTCCATCTTTCTTTAAGCCTGCATAATATTCCATGGTGTACGTATACCACAATTTATTGATCCATTCATGGGTTGATGGGCACTTGGGCTTCTTCCATGACTTAGCAATTATGAATTGGGCTGCAATAAACATTCTGGTACAAATATCTTTATACCAGATATTTGTTACAATGTGAATTTTGGTCTTCTAGATATATACCTAGAGGAATTGTCAGATCAAATGGCAGATCTATTTTTAGTCTCTCAGTGTTCTCCAAACATATTTCTGAAAGGAATGTATTAGTTTGCATTCCCACCAACAATGTAGAAGTGTTCCCTTTTCTCCACATCCACGCCAACATCTCTGGTTTCGGGATTTTGTTATGTGGGCTAATCTTACTGGAGTTAGATAATATCTCAAAGTAGTTTCAATTTGCATTTCTCTGATCATTAAGGATGGGGAGCATTTTTTCATGTGTCTATAGGCCGTGCAGCTGTCTTCCTTAGAGAAATTTCTCTTCAAGTCCTTTTCCCACCCTGAGATGGGATCACTTGTCCTTTAATTGCCAATATGCTTGATTTCTCTTTGCATTCTGATTATTAAACCTTTGTCTGAGGCATAGCCTGCAAATATTTTCTCCCATTCTGAGGGCTGTGTGCCTGCTATACTTACTGTGTGCTTAGCAGTGCAAAAGCTTTTTAGTTTTTCAGGTCCCAGTAGTGTATTTTTGATACTGCTTCAATTGCCATGGGAGTCTTCCTCATAAAAAATTCACCCAGGCCTCTGTTAGCCATTGTTAATTCATTCACAAACACATCTGGCTTCCCTTCTTGCCTTTCTAGAAGAGAGTGAAGGCTACTAATGGTGTTTACAGAAGATTGTCACACAGCCCTTTGATCAAATACACTCTGGGGAATTCTTTTGCAAATATTTCAGGATTAGGGGTTTGGGTGAATTTTTGTCCCAGACTTTGCCCGGCCATATGAGATTCACATTGAAAGAATTCATTAAAAGAAACAACTTAGTTCTATGAAGTTGTGGTCAGGATGATCATGAGATGCTTCTGTTGACTGGCAGACAAGGAAGGGCCAATTCTCAATTAAAACAGAAAGCATGTGAGAAGAGGAAAAAGAAAACAGCCAAGTGGGTGAATCAACTCTTTCAGGAAGATTGTCCACAGGCAGTCTAGAAGTGTGTGCTCTGGGGAATTCTACCCCTCGCCTCATGGTAAGAACAAGCCACAAAACACAATGAAGTCAGAAATGGTTACAGGGTAGAGGCAGAGACTTTATTTTATACCATATAAGTCATAAAAATGGAAAGCCTTTTTTCCTTTGCTAAGAGATCAACTTACAAATGGGTTTGGGGAGGGGAGTGAATAAGCTTGGTCACTTTGGTTGGGAGGTTTAGGGGCAAATTCTTTCTTCAAAGTCAATTTCCTCTTTTCTAGAAAATATTTCCATAGATGTTATCCTGATTAATAAGAAATGGACTTTGAGAGTAATTTAAAACAGCTTCTAATTATACAATCAGATCCATAATTACTCAACACGAGGTGGGTGGAGTTATACAGTGCCTAAATAACGCCTCTAGGGCTTTACAACGTTATATAGCACTGTATTTGGACACCAGCCAGGATGTGAGTTGGATGTTAAAGTAAAGTCAATAAAGGGTCCATAAAAGATGCATGAAGGGGATGGGAAACATACCAAGTACTTAAACAGCTAACGCGGAAGAGGCTACTTCATATATTTCATATATTCCAGAAGGTGTTATTATAGAGAAGTGGTTTGCAAGCACTGCAGGCAGAGTACAACAATCCCGCCACGCTCCTTCTGTCAAAACAACCTGGTGTGAACCCGCCACACGTGACATTGATGAGGCGGCTTCCATGGGTGCTGGGACGGGCCCCAGGTCCACCCCCCACACCTTAAATCCCCTTAATGTCCCAACAAAAGAGTCTGGAAATTGCTAGAAGCTCCTACTCAGCTGTTCTTCAGATATATTTAAGATAGTCCAAAAGTATGGACTTAAAATGTGATAGGAGAGGCTAGGCACGGTGGCTCACACCTGTAATTCCAGCACTCCGGGAGAACAAGACAGGAGGATTGCTTGAGTTCAGGAGTTCGAGACCAGCCTTAGCAAGAGTGAGACCTTGTCTGTACAAAAACTAAAAAAATTAGCTGGATACACCTGCAGTATCAGCTACACAGGAGGCTGAGGCAGGAGGACTGCTTGAACCCGGGAGTTTGAGGTTGCTGTGAACTGAGCTGATGCTGTGCCACTCTATCTTGGGACAACAGAGTGAGAGTCTATTTCAAAGAAAAAGTGTGATGGGAGGAATATTCACTGGAATGGAGGACTTTATAGCGTTGAACTGAAGCCCCCAGTTTTCCAGGCTTCTAATTAGTAAGAAAAGGAAGCATCTTCCTTAAGGCTGCTGGCAATGTGGTCTCAGCCTCTCTTTCCAACCCAGCCTTCCCTGCTCATCTACTCCACTAAATGCTGTGTTGGGCTCTCACAGTCAGACCCCGCTCCCACTAGTCACTTGACCTTGTGCTCTAAGATGAAATGCACATTGGGTTTTGAAGATTGGATGTGAAAAGAGAATGTAAAAATCTCATTTTGCATATTGATATTGCATATCAGACTTTTGACATAGTGGGTTAAATAATAATGTTATTAAAATTAACTTTATTTACCTTTTCTATTTTTTTTTTAATGTGGCGGCTACAATGTGAATCACTGCCTTGTTGCAAGTTTCTACTAGCACAGTTCTAATCCAAGGTCACCAAGTGAAATGACCGCAGAGACTGGCTGGGAACACGACGGCCCCTCGGGGATTCCCTGGCAGCGGTGAGCGCTGGGAAGGACCGAAGTTCATGCCCAACTGAAGGGGCAGAGCCCTAAGCTCTAGCCGATCCCTGTGAGGCAGAAATGTGGACTCAGTTGCCCCTAGATCTGCTAAGGTTTTAAGGAGACATGGGAAATTTGGATCTTCTGCACGTGGGGAGTGCATATTCACATGCACACAAGCATTTTCCAAATTTTTTTTTTGCAGTTTTTGGCCAGGGCTGGGTTTGAACCCAGCACCTCCGGCATAAGGAGTTGGTGCCCTACTCCTTTGAGACACAGGCACCGCCCAACATTTTCCAAATTTTTAAATGTTGGCAAGTACACCATGTATATAGCATAACACCATTAAAGCCAAACAAAACCAGTGAGGAGCCAAAGCTGTCCCACGGGCAGCCAGTGTGTGTGACACTCTCAGATGTCTCCCTCTCTGGGAGGACTGAGCTTGTGGCTTTTCTCCTCCTACTTTGGCATCCCCAGAATGTCACTTAGCACCTACAGATGGTAAGTGACCGTAAATACATAAGTGGATGAATGAATGAGTTCTGGAATCTTCTTGTGTGGGGGTCCTTAAATGTTCCTAAAGGGGGAAGAGAAACCAGCCTCTTTACTTCCTAAGCCCCTTCTTATTCCAGCTAACACTTCTGCAAAACACCCCATCTTGCTGGCAAAGGAATCCCTGAAGGCCACTTTTTGTGCTGATGCTGAAAATTAAAAAAATAAATGTTGACACGGAAATGCTGGAACACAATTTTTAAAATGAGGCCCGAAATTTAACGTAGACCCACAGAACCTGGAGGGACTTTCAAACACTTCCCTTCCAAATTCCTCCCTGCCCAGGGGACAAGCCTATATGCCGTGGGGAAAGTGACTTAGCAGTGTCACAATCTGTCAGTGGCTAGGTTGACCCTGAATCCAGGGCTTCTTCAAGACACTGTGCAGAGCTGGACACTCTACTGAAACCCAGCAACCTGAGTCACCAGATGGGAGTGACAGGGGTGGAATTATGAAACCATACCCTCCCTGATGGCCCACTTTTTAATGTATCCAAGATTTTAGAAGTACTTGCGGTTTAAATTCTTTAGACAGTTACTTTTTTAATCTGGTGATTTAAAATATAATGACTGAACTATTAACTCCGGGAGTCACACTTCCTTTTCTGAACTCCAGAGAACCATTGCTTCAGGAGTTGTCCTGATTCCACACAGAGGCGACCTGGTCCAGAAGGAAGGACACACGTGCCTGGGGGCCGGGAGGAGCTGTCAATTCCTTGTTTCTGTGCTGTACTCTCCTAAATAATGTTTACATTTGAAAACTTTGTACTCTTAAAAGAATAATAACTAAAAAGATCACTTTAAAACTATAAATACTTTCTGTCAGCATTATGAAAACGAGGATAAAAATAAGAAAATGTGCAAAAAAGAGAAGCTGATAAAAATGGCTCTTTCTAGGAACAAAGATGAAATCTAAGCATTTGGGACTATGAGTGCTTGTTAAAATTTTAATATTCTTTTTCACAGTTAATGCACACCACTCCCTAAGTAAACCTTAGGCCCCACGACAGCAGGTCGCATCCCCGGTGTTCAGACCCTTTTCAAACAGTTTGTATTTAAAATAACCTTAATTCAAACGTTTCGATATAAAGCAAATTAAGCAGAAACAGTGTTCTGGTAATAAGGTGTTAGTAATTTCCTAAACACAGCATTTTGTTCATGGTAGAGATGTTTTACAGCATTTTCTCAAACTTTCAAAGTGTTGTTAGCAGAATTTGCAACATCACAAAGGCAACTTAAAAGGCCATGCCCGTCAGACACTATACTTGAGAAACAGTGTCTATTTACTATATTGAGAAATTGTTCTAAAAGTTTAGTGAAGAATTAAGGATAATATAATTCTAACTTAAAGTGTTGAAATATCCAGATTCTCTACTTCACCTAGATTCTAACTAAGTGAAACAGGTTCCCTACTTGGGAAATCAGGCCTTGTCTTTAGCAGGCAAAGTTGAAAAGTCTAGAATGGTCAGAGCCAGCAACTCCTGGACGACCAGCTCCCTGGGGCTTCTCCAGGCTCTTACAGTGATGGCCTTGCCTAAATCACCACCATTCGTGAACGGATGTCTAAGGCCATGTCTGGACCAAGGAGCACAAGCCAGAGGGACTTGCCAGGAAGAGGCGGCCTACGTTCCAGCACATGCTCTATCCTGAATTCTGTTTGGACCCACAAACCCAGCAAGCAGGCTGTGTGCAGTGTGGCTACCCTTCAAGAGTTTCTGCTTTAGAGTCCTGTGATGTCCCTTAAATGCCACCCTTTACTCCTATTACTTACGTAAGTACTCTAGGTCCCTCTTGAATAAGCACTTACCAGGTCTAATCCTCTTCTAGACATGTGAGGGCTCTGAGGTCCTGGGTCCCCTGCGATACAAAGTCCCCAAACCCAGTAGAGGACAGGAAGCAGGCTCAGCCACCAGACACAGTGGAAACAGCCAGTGGAGTCCACTCAATTCACACCAACTAAGGTGAACGATGGCTATGATCTCACCAAAGCGTGACCCCCCGAGGAAGGAGGATGGTGACACTCGGGTAGGAGGGGATAGGGAGACGCAGGGACTGGGAGGGCTCTGAGCCAAAGGTGAGAGCAGTCACCCTGAGAACGAGGAATTCTGAGGCGACCTCTCGAATAATAGTCTGTGGCCTCATCCACCCAGGACTGCAAAGTAACCTGCACTTTTTTTTTGTTTTTAGTAACCTGTACTTTTTAATGACATGTTTTTATAGTAAAAGTCCTTTGGGGCCCTAATTGCCAATAATGACATAATGGCATCTCCTGGGTCTCCAGATTTTCTTTTTTAGCACATGTTTAGATGCTACTTATATTAATCATCTGTTCCCACATGATAATTAATCACAAACTCATGGTTTCAAACAACACACATCTGCTAGTTCACAGTTGCTGTGAGTCGGGAATCCAAGCACAGCTAGTGATGCCTCTCATAGGCTGTGACCCAGGTCCCGGCCAGGCCCAGGTTCTTACCAAAAGTCTCGTCTAGATTGGGGTTTGCACCCAGATCCAGGTAGCTGCTGGCAGGTCCCCTCGTGGGGTGCCGGCCAGAGATGGCCCTCAGTTCCTCGCCGCATGGGCCTTTCCACATGGCTTCTCTAGACCGAGCAGAGAAGCCTCTGCTAGCAAGAGAGGCTGCCAGCAAGACAGAAGTCCCAACCTTATATGCCCTTTTATAGAAGTGACATCCCGTCACCCCTGAGCAGGCTGCAGTTCCTGCTCAGGGGCAGGGGACGGCCCAGTGGAGGCCTGCCCAGGGGCTTCTCACTGCACTGTGCACCAGGATGAGCTGCCTTGCTGGCTCTACACTGCTGTCCTGATGCCACCTTTGCTGCTGTGACCCTGGGGACATCACCACCCTGGTGCCACAGCGTGAGCCAGGAGGGGCTCTCTCTGCCGAGGTCTTTGGGTTTAGGAAAGTGCAACTCACAGAGGGACCTACTGCTGCCCCTGAAGGGTCTTCTCCCCAGGCCCACACACAGGCCCCAGCCTCAGCCCTGTTCCCTCTCCAGGGTGCTCCCAGCCTGGATCCCACCCTACATGCACGTGGGGCCTGGCCACACCCACGGCCAGAGGCACCGCCACTCTCCCCTGCTCCAGCTCATCCCCCTCTGCCCCCTAGACGTCCTACTCAGGACTAACCTCTTCCCCAAGACCTAGGCTGGGGACACCCTTCTCCCCCATGCATAGCATGAGGTCTGTTCCATGTCCTGAGCAAGACAGCCACTGTCCTGCAAACGTGCCAAAGCAAGACACAAAGTAGCCCACCTTCTCTGTCCCCAGCCGCGCTTATGCACTCTCAGAAAACACCACCCAGAAGACGTCCATGGCCAGCCCAGGGGGGAATTCCTCTCCCCAGGGTAAGAGGGGAGAAGATGAGCTGTGACCCCGTTGGCCCCATCTGCAGCTGGTCCACCCCTGTTAGGAAGAGCTCGGGTATGAGCATGCCTCTGAGCACCAGTGTCCCCAGCCGGCACGGGACGTCCAGCGCCGAGAGGGAAATCCCAGTAGAATGCCCAGGTCACAGGATCGAGCATGGAGTCTGCCCAGAATCTTCTGTATTTGGGTTAATATGCTGCACTCAGGGAAAGCCAGTCCTCTGGGACTAAACAGAGATTCAAAGATGTTCTAATTTCTACCTTAGAAGGCAAAAAATCTTTTAGGGCCTCAAAATGTCTATCTTTCTTGCTTCAAAATAGTGCAGAGTACAGTCCTATCAGATGTCCATATACAGTCCCCAGAGTGTGGGTGAAGGATGTGCCGAGGACGGCCAGTCATGTTACCTCCTGAGATGCCAGGCACCATCTGTGTGCTTTCTGTGGGGTGGCACAGCCCTTCTACATGCCTGAGTGATTTTAACTTCTTCAGACTTCACGTGGCAATTTCTTCTGCGGTCTACTTCTCCAGCAAAGGAGTCACTGTGCACCCAACTCCCCACCATCACCACTACCGTGACACAGAGGGAGCCCTGAGCATGTGTCTCCCTGTGGGCCAGAGCTGTCCTCTTCCCTAAATGTCAGTATCCCAGCCCCAGGCCAAGGGATACCAAAGTGATGGCCACCTGACCCCAACCCAGCCCGTTTCCATCACCCCACACTTCAGAAGACATCTCACGGATCGCCTGGTGTTTGGTGTCAAGCCCTATGGTGCATGTCACTTTGTGTAGGCACAGCATGGTTAGGAAGATGGAGAGGGGGCCTGTGTGATGGAGGGCACTCTTGCCCTGGCCGTGTGAAACCTTTAGAGGACAGAGAACCTTGATGGTGAAGGGCGGAAGAATAATTTTTCTCACTTTAGCTGGGTTTGTGAAAAATAAAACAGTGTCGGATGAAAATGGTGCCAAGCACCAATTTATGCACTTCAAAGAATTTTTATTTTTTGAGTCAGAGGAGACGTGAAATCCCGACCATAGACTCTATTTCAGTTCTAAATCATCCGGTTGCTGAGGTTGCAGTCTTCACCAGAGCTTGTTTGGAAAAGGCAGCAAATGTATGAAAAGGGAAAACTGTACTTTACCCAAATGAGCGCCTGAATTTGTAGAGTATGATTAAGTGAAGCCGTGTTGGAACAAGAATCATTTTACATTCCTACAGGGTGACTGTCTGCAACTCTTTGGTCTCAGGACTGGCAACTCCCTGGGCAAATGACGGGAAGGAGAGTTCCAAATAATAGAGAATGTGGCGTTTGTGTGGGAAGATGGCAGGCAGGTACCGTGTGGAGCTCGGCTGACTCTGCAGGGCCCCTCTGTCCCCCACCAGCATGGCTCAGCGTGTGGCCCCAGGTAGGAAGCCCTGCCTGGGGGAAAGTGGGGGCCGAGTCTGGGTGGTGAGTCCCACCACCCCTGGTGGGTGCCTCAGCACGGGGAGCAATCGTGAAATTCTCCTGACGTCCCCACATCTGCCCACAGTGGAATTCCTTCTGTTCGTAAGGACCGAGCACTTCCTGGTGTGTGCGTCCCTCGGCAAGCCTTCCATGGGCAGGTCAGGGAAGTCAGCAGAGCCCAGGGCGGCTGGGCAGGGCAGGAGAAGCAGCAATGAGCAGGGTAACCTGCTCCAGGTGATGCTGGGAGACAACCTTTGTGTTCTGGGGAGTCCCCTGCATGTAAGACTTTATAGTTTCATGCCCAAGTGGCTTTTGTTGGAAAATAAAAAGCCTCTAGTGATGTATAATTGCTGAATAGGCATATTGAAGCCCAGGGAAACCACCAATTAGTAATTTCACTTGTCACTTACTGTATGTCTGACATTGTGCTGGGAGCTTAGAAAACCAGAGATGAAGGTGATGACAAGCGCAGCAACCAAACCCCCAGAAGGCCCTGAGCCTCTTCTCAGCGCACTCCCAGCCTAGTGATGAACGGCCCTGAGAACAAGGAGGAAGAGGATGGCGGAGGTGGGCGCCCAGAGCCCAGGGGGAGCAGGGGAGCCTCCCGGGCAGAGGCAGAGGCCAGGCTTGAAATGTCTGCTAGGAAAGCATGATAGAGGGCCGGGCAGCGGGGTGGGTGTGGAAGGGAAAGAGGATGGAGAAGGGAAGGCACGGGAAGGGAAGGAGGCACAGAGATGAGACCAGGAGGGCAGCCGCATCAATGGGTTTGGACTTGGCGTGCTAGCAGCAAGAGCCAGCGAAGGAGTCCGGGCTGAGGAGGAACAATACTACCTTTAAAATATGGTGCATACTGTACTTCGGTGCAAAGCAACGCACACTTATTAAAGAAAACTTGGAGGGTGCAGAGAGCACTAAGGAGAAAGTTCAAGTGAATAGAATTTAAGAAAAATTAGAATCCACAATCCTGCTACCTAGAAAGAACTACAAGCATGTCAAACTGAGCATTTGGTGCTTTTCTTGCTGTCTCCATGCCATAGTTGGGGTTGCCACTGGGAGGCTATCCTACCAGTCAGGGGAAAGGGTGGAACAGGGCTGGGGGCTCTAACACAGAATTTTCAGCAGGTTCCCGAGTGGTCGTGGTCTGGCTAAAGGTCTGTTGACTTCCTGCCGGCCGAGGAGAATGACATTAATCTGCCCCGCTATCTGAGAAATTCAAAAAAACTATGAAAATATTCTCAACAGCCAGCAGCGTGACTCATCTTTTCACCGGTTTCCTTTTCATAACGTCTAAAGCAGAGGTTCTCAACTTGTGGGTCGTGACCCACAGGAACTGTATTAAAGGGCCGTGGCGTTAGGAAGGTTGAGAACCAGTGGTCTAAAGTGTCAGTCTACGGAAAGGAGAGCTGAGAATCGGGAGTGAGAAACCCACGGACGACGAGAAAATTCTTCAGGGCCTTGAGGGGCTGTACTGCTTTCTTGTTCTAGGAGGCGAGGACATTCTAATCTCTCATCCCTGTCCCGTCTCCCGTGGGCTTGGCAATTTTGGAGTTACAACATGCTTTGGCCCCAAGAATTCACTACGTTGCTGGAAGAAAGGAACCCAGAAGTGATCCGGGCCAATTTATCAGAGAACTGAAGCCCTGCGAGGTGAGGCCACGTGGCCATGTCACAGACTGCCGGGAAGAGAGAAGGCTCAAACGTCAGCTGGCAGCGTCCACGTTCATCGCTTGTCCCTCTCATAACCACCTCGACCACACTGTCTCCCTGCGACGCCTCGCAGACACATTCCCATGGGTAGAACAGGCTGCTGCTGCTATTTACCTGTCCCTGCAATGAAAGGCGAGGCTAACGCTGCCAATCATTTCAACATGCTGTGCTTGGCGTCAGGAAAACCTGACGTGCAGAAACAGTTGTAAGGACTATTTTGCAAAATTTAACTTTATAAAAAGGATTAGGTAGAACTAAGCATTCCTGGTTTTTAAAGGTTGAAAGGGACAGAGAGAGACAGGGAGAGAGAGGCACTACAGAGATCTATTTATTTACTTCTTCACTTACCTTTTATTTGAGAAATTTTCAAGCCGACGCCAAATTAGAGAGAACAGTGAGAATAAAGAGCCCTGCGTGCCTTTTGTTCAGTGACTACCAATGGGCTGCCAATCCCGATGTCAGAAATCTTTTAAAATGCAATTTAATCCACAGAGATTGGATTTACATTCAGCTTTTCATGACCAAATCTACTAAGTCAAGAAAAATATATTTTAATTCCCTTCCTTGTCCAAATGGACGGGAAAGATCACGTTTCCCAGCTGGTTCCCAATGGATTTCTCTGTTCTCAAAAGGCTTCAGAGAGCACCCTCCAGGGCCTGGGGAAGAGGCACCTGGTCCTACCGAGACACTTCTTCCCCTCTGGACCCAAGGTGCAGAGGAGGCCACCACTGCCACGTGCCGCTCTGACAGCAGCCTGGAATCTGGGGAGTGACTTTTGTTTTGCTGCTGAGCTGACGGGTACCGTGATGGCTCCCCGGGTTCCTACCCTGCTGCTGAGCTAACGCGTACCGTGATGGCTCCCCGAGTTCCTACCCTGCTGCTGAGCTGACGCGCACCATGATGGCTCCCCGGGTTCCTACCTTGCAGGATCTGTCAGGGTCTCCTACGCCTTCACCCTCACACAGTGCCTAACTATGCCTTGTGTGTGCCCCTGGACCCCGGAGATGCGGTTACCCATGACAGCACACACCCTAGTGGGAGTGTGCTGTCATGGGAGTGGGAGTGGGAGTGTGAGAGTGTGGGTGTGTGGCCACCACCACCTGTTCCCATGTTACTCTACAAGTGAGCTCTTGCTCTTCTGTCACTTTGCTTGTTCTGTGTTTTGTTTGCTGTCCATCTCCTCCAACCAGAACATAAACTCCTTGGGCACGGGAGGCCTGTTTTCTTATTTGCCTTGGAATCTCCATGAGGATCTATGCCTCAGTTGGTTGGCTGGTGGATCAGATAGGACTCTGCTCATGAAATGGTCAAGTGCAGCCGAGGGCAGGGTGCTGTTTTTGTGGAGCCGCTCTAGCCAGCGTGGCCTTGCCAAGCCCTGTGCTCTCCAGATGTTTACCCTGCGCGTAGCTGTAAGGGGAGTCCAACTGGCAGCCCCTCTCCCTTTTCCAGTTGGCAAGTCTTTCTTGCTTTGGGCTTTGTCTGAGGCCCTGAGCTTTTTGAGCTGTCACATCCCACAGTAGAACAGGAGTCACTCCATGTCTCCCAGACTGTCTAACCAGTATTTATTCAGGAAATGCTGCTGCTGTGAAAGTTTATGAGGAATCCTTCACTTCCACAGGGCAGCCCATGTGTATGGAGGAAGTGACGATGGCAGACTGTAGTTTTCAAAGGTGGCTAAACCAATCTATTTCTCATTCTGTGTACTCTTAGTGTGATATGATGAGTCTCCAAAGAGAGCTGGGGTCCATGTTCCCTCCTCTTGAGCCAGGGAAGAGCTCTATGACTGTCTTAGGCAAAGGAATGCAGCAGGAGAGAAGCCACACACCTGCTGGGTGGGGAAAGGCACAGAGCTCCGCCTGGCATGCTCTCTTTCTCCACCAGCCACCATGTTGTGAGGAAGCCCAAGCCACATGGAGAGATCACACATGGCCCCAGCAAGGCCCCAGCCATCACCACCTACCAGATGCAAGAGGGATGAGCCCCAGGAGATGTCAACACTCCACCTTTGAGTCTTCCATCTGAGGCCCCAGAAGTCGTGGAACAGAGATAAGCATCCTTGCTGGCCCTACCTGGACTCCTGAATCACAGAAACAGCGAGAAATAAGAAAGGATGATTCTGGTTTGAGCCACTAGGTCTTGGGGTCATGTGTTGTGCAGGAACAGATGACTCATACACAGACTTCTTGAGACCATCTGTTTTCCCTCAGTAACACCAAAGATAGGGTGGCTGGCCATCTGGCTAGAACAGGGGTCCAAAAGATGTGCTTGTACACCACGCTCAGCTGGAGATAGGAAATAATGGAGGTGCTACCACTTAGCATCCACATCTGTGCAAACATTTCTGCGATTTACTGATCCTACAAATGTGTGTAGTAGCCCTTCCCTAACTTTGTGGAGGCGATACAAAGCTCTCTGAGTCATCCATAACAATAGCTAACTACATTACCACCTTGAGAAGTTCACATATTCTTGCATCTACAATTTTAGCGGGTCCCCCATGAGTAGAAGTGAACCCACCCCACCCATTCCCACCCTCTGCACGCTTGACCTCAGATTGAGTAAGTGTGAGAAGTGGTGCCAGCGCCTTCTTTAGAAGTTCAAGCCATTTGGGGGACTGGCTTTGAAAAGACAAGCAGTAATGTTTTGGAGCTCAACACTACCACGATCTCCAACATTTTGTGTAAATTTTATACATCTGGAGTAGAACAAGAGGAGCATGCGTGACATCACAACAGCAGTGAAGAACCCCAGAGACGAAAGGGCCCCACAGAAGTGTGTTCTGTGGACACCTGCAAGTCCCCGATGCTTGTTAAGCCGCTGCAGGAGGTACAGGACGCTGCAAAGTGCCATTTGGGTATTTACCAGTTTTTATAAACAGACGGCCCTCCTTGGATTGGCGTGACACACATTCGACGGCAGGCTTTGAAAGCTCACTCCCCTGGAGACTTTCCTAAGAAAGTGGCAAGACTTTTTCAAAGGAGTCAAACTCTGACATGAATTGGGTTAGGAACACAACAGCTTTGGGGAGGGACAGGGGAGCGGGCTCCTTAGTCAGCTGCCTTCCGTGAGGACACTCTGCTTGCCTTTGATTCTCATAACCTCCCCCACCCCAACCTGGGAGGCATATTATGTCTGGTTCACCCTGGAATGAACTGAGATAAAAAATGCCTGAGGTTCCCAGTGTCACACAGTCGATAAATGAAAACTGTAGGGTTACACCCTTTCTAGGGAATGTTTGAAAATCTGCCATTGTTCCTGAAAATGTGTGCTGCCTTCAAAGTTTAAGAATGAAGACAAAAAGTTTGAACTTCAAAAAGGTAAAAAGGGTAAGTTTACGTCTAGGGGCCAACGTCTTTCACTTTGTATATTTCAGTGGTTATAGTGATCATACACCAGACTTCTTTCTCTATGATAGAGTTGTAGGGTTGGTATTTTTTTTAAAACTCATTTCATTTTATTGGAGATAAGGGTGAGGAAATAGCCCCTATTATAAGAATCCTTATGATTAACCTAAAAGGAATAGTACAGACTGCACAGCAGAAAATAGATGATGGTTTTCTGGTGTTGCATCCTTCCTGAGTTTAATCTGATCACTAACTTTAAAACCAAAAACCTTTCCCCTCTTGGAAAGGAAAACCCCACAAAACTGTCTCCGAGGGATGACAATGATACCTGTTTAGTGGAACCACAAAAAAGAAAGTCAAATTGGAAAACCAGGAGAGTAAAGCTAAGTCCTTCCCTCAACATTTCCAAGAACAGTATTCACGTGGGTATGCATTTCTGATTAAGTGAATGGTAGATTCGAATCCAGTAAACATGTTTGGAGTACATCTTCTCGCCAGAACCTTCAAGCACACACAAGACAAGATGGTAAGGTTACAGTAGGGGGATTAAATGCCATAGGCAGGGAACCCGCTGTCTCCCATCACCTCTAGAGATCTGACGACTGTCTCACAGATGGGAGATCAGTACGTTTTGAAGGACACCAGCTTCTTCTGAGGAGTGGACCTGACCTTAGAAAAGGGCCTGTGACTCGTCTTACCCTGCAGGAGTTTATCCAGAGCACAGATGTGATGAGTGAGATTACAAGAGCTCTGAGAAGCAAAATAACAAGCAGAGAGGTTGTCCCAACTCCTCACACAACAGCAGTCTGGAATCCTTCACCACCCCAATAGCAGGCGCTGCTGGCGGCTCAGCTCTCCGTCTGGCTTGTAGGGCGGGAGACCAGAGCTGGGGAGCTTGGTTCCTCCTGCCCTGCACCCTGCATGCACGCTGCCCACACGGGCTGCTTTTCCTCCTCCTGTTCTCCGTGAACCGGAGAGATGAGGCTGGAATGTGCCCACAGCCACAGCAGTAAAGTAAAACGACTTCATTTACTCCCCAGTGGAAATGTGCTCGGCTGCATAGTACTGCCTGTGACCCAAAGGTTGCAAGAATTTAGATTTGATGCACAGGGGCAGCAAGGACAGAACTCAGAGTCCCACATTCCCTAGTGACACCTCGGCTGGGTTGAGGGGGGGATCTGGGAAGCACAGTGCGCAGTGATTAAGTCGGAGAAATACTACTACTTCTTTATGGAAAGAAGTATGGAGAATCCGCAAAGAACTAAAAGTGGATCTTCCATTTGATCCCACAATACCATTACTGCATGTCTACTCAAAAGGAAAAAAAGTCATTTTCTCATGAGGACATTTGCACCTGAATATTTATTGCAGCCCAATTCACAATAGCAAAGATGTGGAAATAGCTCGAGTGCCCTTCGACCTGTGAATGGACTAACAAACTGTGGTATATGCACACCCTGAGTACTATGCAGCTGTTAAAAGATGGAGATTTTGAATC
The DNA here is from genome assembly GCA_963573935.1 of Arctocebus calabarensis. NCBI lineage: Eukaryota > Metazoa > Chordata > Mammalia > Primates > Lorisidae > Arctocebus > Arctocebus calabarensis. The sequence goes on along the minus strand of CAUYON010077479.1, from coordinate 21,935 downwards.
TTTTGTAAGAACCTAGAAGGACTTGGAGCACAATCTCCTAAGGGAAAAGCCAGCATCTCATGTACTCAGTACTAAATTGAAGCCAGTAGACTAAAAAGTACAGGCCTAAATTAGAGGAAAACTCAGTTAAGTTTATGAAGGGGGGAGGGGGTCTGGTAAGTTCCTATCCAACAAGTACAATGCACGGGCGTAAGGCACGCTTTCTGGGGGAAGGGCACTATTATATCTCAGACTTCATCTTACTAATGCGAGTGATGTAACCTAATCGTTTACACCCTCATATTAATCTGAAATTAAAAAATAAAATAAATAAAGAAATTTGAGGGCCCCATATACTGAAGGTGGCGGGTTCAAACCCGACCTCGGCTGAACTGCAAAAACAGAAAAATAGCCAGGTGTTGTGGCGGGCGCCTGTAGTCCCAGCTACTCGGGAGGCTGAGGCAAGAGAATCGCCTAAGCCCAGGAGTTGGAGGTTGCTGTGAGCTGTGATGCCACAGCACTCTACTGAGGGAGATAAAGTGAGACTCTGTCTCTACAAAAAAAAAAAAAAATGAGAAATATGGCTTGAGGTTTAGGAAATACAGATTTTCGCCTCATGAAGACTTTCAGCTAGATATGGACATAAAATCTTGAGGCCTCACTTTCCTCATTAAAGAAAAAGTCTTCTTATGACTTCTTAGGTATTTGAAGGTTCCAAATATCAAAAGATTTAAACCATTTAGAGGTCCATTCTAAGTTCTCTATGGAATTGTTATTATTTCTGATATTTTTGTTAGACTATAACACACAAACCTGGAATTGGGTGCATAATTTGCAGGGTCCAGGTAAAAATGAAAATGTGGGATTCCATGTACGAAATGATTTCATGCCTAAGGGCTCGTGCGTGAGTGTGTGAGTGTGCCTTAACAAATACCACCCTCCACTGTAAAGGACTTAGAGTCACAGAAAACTCCATACGCTGACTTTCCTGCTCGAAGTGGCCAGCTGTTGCCCAGGGGGAAGATTCATGGTGAATTCAAGTACCTTTAAGACATGAAACAGTTCCTGAAAACATTTATGCCATTATGGGATTCAATGTGTCGATTATTTGTACAAATTGGAGTGCTTACATCCTACTAATCAACATAGCCTTCACCTCGTTTACCTAGTTACGTGTTAAGACATTTGTGTTCTACACCTGACAGATCCAACTTGTACTTGCAATATGCTCCATGGGTGTGGTCCCCCTGCTAACCCTCCCTCTATCGACCCACCCCCCCCTTCCCCTCTCCCTCCCCTTCCCTCCTTCATCCTCGGTTATAGTTGTGTTTCGTTTTTCATATGCAAGTGTGAGTGATTATAAATTGGTTTCACAGTAGTAAACAATTTAAAAAGTCTTTAATAATAATAAAAAAAAGATAACAGCTTACATTAAAAAAAAAGACATGAAACAGTTCTTCAGGACAGGCAGATAGGCAGAAGTAAAGATAGATGAACTCAGAGGGTGACTGGGGTTTTTGGCTCAGCTGCAGGACCGCCAAGGGCAAAGCTTCCCATGCAGGAGTCTGTGTGACCCTCTGCTGTCACCTCTGAGCCACTCACCCACAATCCTCCTCTGCTCCCTCCCATTCTTCGAAGGCAAAACATGTAGAAAATCACTTGTGAAGGGGGGGGTGTCCCCTCAACAAAGTGTTAACTGACATTGGGCGGCGCCTGTGGCTCAACGGAGTAGGGCACCGGTCCCATATGCTGGAGGTGGCGGGTTCAAACCCAGCCCTGGCCAAAAAAAAAAAAAATTTCAAAAAAAAAATGTTAACCGACATTGTGAGGCTTCTCGATCACAAAGGGATAAAATACATGCTGCCCAGTTAAATATGAACTTCAGATTAGCAACAAATAATTATTAAATATAAGTATCTGCCAAATATTGCAGGGGACCCATTTACATTAAAATTTTTTGTTGTTTATCTGAAATTTAAATTTAACTGAGCATTCAATTTTCTTTTTCTTGCTACATCTGGTGTCCCTCAGGCTGGAGAATTTAGCAGAACAGCCTTTGGGTAGCACTGGGCTTCACTGCTCCTACTTCCAACCCTTGCAGGGGCGGGGGTGTTAAAGGCCGGTTGGGTCCCCTGGAGTGAAGGCAGTAACACAGACGAGGGAATGGAAGGGTACCACTCTGCCAGGAGGTTGTGGGTCTGCAGGGCCCTGGGCAGGGGGTCCCGGGGCCTGTGGGCAGTGTAGGGAGCTCCAGGACAGCAGTGTCACATACCTGCTGGACACTGTCCTTGTCGTTTCAGTTAGAGGGGCCAGCAGAGCCACCGCAGGGCTGCCTTTGTCATCAGTTTTTGTGTGGCCTTTCTGCTTTGACAGAACACTCGCCAAAATCTGAGTCAGCAGAAAGCACAGCTCCTAGGGGGAGCAACATTGGGGCTGTGCCCAAGCCAGTGTGGGGGAAGGAATGAAGTCCTCAGTGCTGAACACGGGGTGATCGGCGGAAGGGTTTGGCCTCAGTGGCCACATCAGGGAATCTGAGGTCCATTTTCCTTTTCCCTCTGGCAGAAGCACAAGGCTGTTGGCAGGAAACACCGTGAAGTCTGGAGCAAACTGAGTTTTTTTTTCCACACAGTAAAAGGGGGATTTAGCTCACTGACTAATTTTGTTTAAGAAAAATAGCATCTCTGGGTGGCACCTGTGGCTTAAAGTAGGGCGCCCCATATGCCAGAGGTGGCAGGTTCAAACCCAGCCCCGACCAAAACACACACACACACAAAAACATAGCATTTCTTATCTGCCGGGCATTGTGCTAAGTGCTTTGCCAGTACCAGCTCATCGAATCTCTTAATAAACCCAGACGTCGGTATTATCATTCACCTCATTTTACAGAAGAAAAAATCGAGGCCCGAAAAGGTTAAGTAACTTGCCCAGGGTTACACAGCTAGGAGGCTGCTGAACCAGGAATCATCCCAGGCAAGCTTTTAACCACTTTGCTAGACTTTAAAGAGGGCTCAGATCAAGGCGACAGCAAGTGTCCAGCCTGTTGCATATGACAGAGAAGATGATGATAAGAATGTACAGATAATAAAGGCACATTTCCAGGCACAGAACTCTGCACTGGCTTCGGCGCAGTCAGAGATGCAGGACTAGTGCCTGGCAAACCGCAGCCACTCAAAAGTTGTGCATAGCTCTTATACCCAGCAAACTTTCATTGTCTATTCCAGGCTCAGCACTTTCTGCTGGGACACAGAAGCAGCCCTGATCTCTGCTGCAGAATTGAGAGCTCTGAGTGACACTTTTGTCTAAAACAGGACACTCAAGTGAGAGTGATGCAGATTCTGGGGTAAAGCAAGTGGCTTCATGTCCCTAAAAATGCTCAGAAAAGACCCTCAGTGTTGTGGGGCTGGGACCTCACTTCCCCTCCTCTCCCTTTCCCTGCTCCCCTATCCCTGGGGCATTTGTTAAAAAAGACTAATCAAAGGATTTAAAAAAAAAAAAAAAAGACCTACCCTTCCAGCCTCTCTCCAGGTGGATTTCCTAACTGCTCTTCTGTATTCCCTCCAGGGGGGCCGGAGGGCTACCTGGGATGCCCAGATCTTTACATGTGGCAGGAATCTACCAACATTGCCTAAATTAAACCAAATAAATAGCAGCATTGCATATTCCTGGCACTTTTAAACAAAGTATTATTATCAAATGTTGCTGTGTTTCCTGACATCTTAATAAAACAGATTTATGAAACCAGATGTATTAAGATTTGGGTATGTGAATTTGGAACTTTTGCTGATATTTATAAAATCAGAGAATCTCAGTGTTGGCCAATGCTCCCAAGTTGTTCTGGCTCAACAATCCACTGGGGTCTGAATTGTCCCGGGTCCCGTTCTGAGTTCTAAGAATCCCATTAAGAGACCAGCTGCATATGCAGTTATTATTTAAGCCCATTATCATGCAATCTGCATCTGCCAGTTACTACATTATGAACCTCGGCTTCACATCCTATACTGTTTTATCCAGAAGATGTGAGCATACAGGGAGGTGACCGTGTATGCAGATACACGGTAGAATCTCCATAGCTGACCACCTCCCTACACTGACCACCCCCTTAAGTTGACCTGAGTTTCCCAGGCCGGACATGTACCAGTACAGTAGGCCTAGTTCCTTATGTTGACCACCTCCATGTCCACCAGTTTTGTACAGTCCCGCGGGTGGTCAATTTACAGAGGTTCTATTATATTTTGTAATCTAGTTTCTTAGTGGTTACTCTAGAGTTTCCGTCTTAACTTCTCAGAGTCTAGTTCAGATTTATATTAACTTAATTCCAGTGAGATACAGAGACATCACTACAATCGCTCTGCTAACCCCACATCTCTTTCACGAGCACTTTCCCAGCCTACTTTCGAACGTGTGTAGCCCACACTTTCTTATTTTTTTGTCCCATGCTTTCTTGTTGATAATTGGACATTTTGGATAACAGCCCTGGGTGTTCGTCCTCTCTCCAGCCTTGCTATTGTTTGCTTATTTATCTATGTTGTGACGTGAAGCCTCTGCCGTCCCTCCTAAGAGCGTGCAGAATGAGATGTGAGCAGACAGGTAGGGTGAGAGGTGTTTGCATGGGGCTTTGTGCGCTCTCTCTGTCTTTTAAGACAGAGTCTCACTTTGTTGCCCCCAGTAGAGTGCTGTAGCATCATAGCTCACAGCAATCTCAGAGTCTTGGGCTCAAGTTATTCTCTTGCCTCAGCAGCAGGGACCACAATGTCCAGCTATTTGTAGAGATGAGGGTCTTGCTCTAGCTCAGGCTGGTCTCGAACTCCTGAGCTCCAGCAACCCACCAGCTCAGCCTCCCAGAGGGCTTTGCAGTCTGTGAGGGCCCTTCCCTGACCACTGCCCACCCAGCTGCCAGGCTCCACTAATTGCTGGTTGATTGTTCTTTAATTGCTCGACTGACTTCAAGGATTCGCTGGGACATAAATTGCTTCACAGTCTGATCCAATTACATTTGGGCTCTTGTTCAGGGGCAGTTTTTGCCGTCTGTGTTTGAAGTTTGCTGTGACCCACCCTGAGAGGGTTCTTAGCTGTCTCTCCCTCATTTTCTCTCATAAACTAACTGGGCTATTGTTTAGCTTGGATCTCCTCAGGAAGCCTCCCCTTAGTTGCTTACCACTGAAATTTCCATTGCTTATGAAAGTGTCTTTAGGTTTAAACTTCCCTGCTATGTTTCAAATAAAGAGACCTTTGGAAGGCCTGCCTCTCCCTCTGGACAAAATCTCTGAGGCTCATTCCATATCAGGGGATTCGGACAGTGGCATGCTTCTCCAAGTGACTCTCCTACTTTGGGATCAGAGCGCTGGGTCGGATGGCAGCTTCTAGTTTTCCCAGCTTGTCCCTCCTGTTTGGGGGATAGGGTCCCAGTTCCCTGAGTCCAGCTGGCCTCTTTGGTTTACTTGTGAGAACTAGCTAATTCAATCAAGGCATGGCAGGAGTAAAAAGTGAAAGTGCTTAGAAACCAGAAGTGGGGGTGGGGCAGATTGAGTAGAAAGCAAAAGGAGCTTTGCACAGGCTTTAGTGTGACAAAGAGAAAGCTTAGAGCACTTCCAAAGGGCGTGAAAGTGGGAGTGAGAAGAGAGAGACAGGCGCACAGGCAGTGTCAAGGTGTAAAAATCCTGGATCTCTCCCTTGGAAATTGTTCGTGTAACTCACTGGTCTCTCTGCACATCCAAGCACTTCTGTCCTTCTCTTGTGGTCATTGGTTTCCGAGGTTACCTCATACCCACATTCTTTTCCCTTTTTGGTGAGAATTGCTGAGTGCTGATCTAACTGTTGATTTTACCAGTCCGTGGGGCATTTGTGTTGTGCAGTATTGAGTAAGGGCTAATGACCCCAGTGTGCCATGACTGATTGGAGGACGCGGCCCTGAAACTCCCGGGGCCCACGCCTGCAATGTGGCCTTGCAGCACGTGGCTGGGGAGGAAGAGACTCGCTGGCAGCCCCCACCCCACCCCTGGAAGTGACCAGGGCCCTCCTCTGAGACCTGAAGGGGGCAGGACCCTGTGTTCTTAGTGGCACCCAAGTGGGATGGAGTCAGGAGAGGTGGGTGTGGTTCAAACGCCACAGACTCTTACTGTTCTGACAGATTTCTGGTAGATACTCTCGAGTAAATTTTCTGCACATGCTGTGTGCCCTTAGAATAATTTCACCCACTTCAAGTGGTTGGGACCATCTTTTACATTTTCCCCAGTTATGTTGTCTCATGCAGGAGTGGGTCCACACAGTTTCTTATGCTGCCATTCTGGAAGGGAAAAACATACTGTAATTTCTCATGACTTTTTAAGGTGTGCTTCATATACACAAAGAACCACTTTGACAATTGTTTAAATGGCCTATACAATGGAAGAGAAAAGACTTTTCTTTATATTTACAGTGTCACTGAGCAGATATGAAGTATATATTTTGAATTGGGGGGATTGATTAAGTGTTTTTTGGTTTTTGTGTGTGGAGACAGAGTCTTACTCTATCGCACTTGGTGGAGTGCTGTGGAGTCACAGCTCACAGCATCCTCCAACTCTTGGGTTTAAGCAATTCTCTTGCCTCAGCCTCCCAGGTAGCTGGGACTACAGGTGCCCACCACAGTGCCCAGCTAATTTTTGATGCAGTTTGGCCAGGGCCGGGTTTGAACCCGCAGCCCTCGGTATATGGGGTTGGCGCCCTACTCGCTGAGCCACAGGTGCCGCCCTATACTGACACTTGCTTCACAGGAGATTGGAGATGGTTTATAAACTGATACACTGTAGCAAGAAAAATTAAAAAGAACAATCCAGAAAGGCAAGAGAAAGAGAAAGCAAGAAGGCTTCAAGATATTTTCAGTAATGGTTATGCATTTTGTTATGTGTTTGTATATTCTTAACCACTCACTACCGCAACCAAAAGCAAATGTAATTCGTCAAAGTACCTGAACTCCACAGAGCAATTAACCTGCGTATATGCATTTTTCAGGCTGCATTTTCCAGTTGCGTTTAACCTGTGTGATCCTCATTAGTTTTATAAGCCTTTTGTTTTTATGAGAATGTTCCATTTTCTGCTAATATTAATCTCCAGATTTATGAAATAACTAAAACTTGTTCCTCAGATGTAGTCCACCAAAATTTATCATTGCATTGTCTCATAAGAATAAATAACTGAAGCTGAAATGTATAAGAGCGATGCATTTGGATTAATTTGGAATATCTTGTTCATGGAACTGAATACATAGAGATATCTAATAAATATAGACCACTAAATTCCCCTGAAGTCTTGTTATTGTTGGTTCAAAGCCCCAATTCAATGTCCTTTTCTCTTGTTTAAAATTCTATTGTTAAGTCATAATTATTAAATTCCCTCCTGATAGGCATTTAGTAAAAGATCAGCCCTCTGGGACATATGAGCCAAATAAAGGTGATTACATCTGCCCTGGAATTTAAAACCTTGGAGCTGGTTCAACTCTGATAAAATCTTCTGTCTACCAAGTAGTTACTTCTGTCCTTCCTGTCTGACTAAACCTTGATTTTATGCAGAGTGGCAACATTACCAGCTCCAGTGATTCAAGATTGGTTTAGGCAAGTGATGACTAAGAGGAAGTCTTTCCTCTTTGCAATATTCACTTTTTTCCCAGATCCTTTTGCCTCTAGAGGTGGCTATTGGCCCCACATCGCGTCATGACGTGGTACAGGGGAATCTACTGGACTGTTCTCTGGGAAATATTTTTCTCCATTGTAAAAAGGAAATTCATCTCTACCAAAAAAAAAAAAAATACATGAATAAGAAATGTTAGTTAGGCGTGGTGGCATACACTTTTAGTTCCAGCTACACAGGATACTGTGTCAATAGGACGTCTTGGGATGTCTTGATCCCAGGAGATTGAGGCCGCCGCGAACGACGATGGCATCTCTGCACTCCAGTCTGGGTGAGAGAGCAAGACCCCATCTCTAAAAATAAACAAACAAACCAACAAACAAAAAATCGCTTTTGTTGTCCTGCTTCTTTTCTTTCCTGTATTAACTGCACCTGCACCAGGATGTAATATTCAAACTGTGGCAGCTATGTTGAGAGACAGTCTAAGCATTTAAAGCTGATATCCTGGAAAGACAAAAAGGAGTCTGCATCTTTGCTGGCAGTGTGTGAGCTTCTGCACAAACCCACAAACCCACAAGCTCATCTCTGAACTTCTTTTCTTTTTTCTTGAGACGGAGTTTTACTCTGTTGTCCAGACTAGAGCGCCGTGGTGTCATCGCTCACAGCAACTTCAAACTTCTAGGCCTTCTCGCCGTAGACTCCCAGAGTGTGATCCACCTCGCCTGGCCATCTTTGAACTTCTTGTCGGATGAGATAATTAAAACTACATTATGGCTTCAGTCACTTTTAGTCAAGTGTTCTGTTGTTGGGAGGTAAAAGTATTTCGAATAAGCACAGTGCTCCTATTTAAGTTGTTAGTTAAAGTCAAGTGTATTGCAGAGAATTTTAATTTAATGGAGTCAAAAAATTAGAAGCTAATCCTAATGTAGAATTGTACTTAAAACAACCCTCGGCTCAGAGCCTATAGCCCAGCAGCTCGGGCACCAGCCACATACACCACAGCTGGGGAGTCAAACCCAGCCTCAGCCCGCCAAACAACAATGACAACTGCAACCAAAAAACAGCTGGGTGTTGTGGCGGGCACCTGTAGTCTCAGCTACTTGGGAGGCTGAGGCAAGAGAATCACTTTACCGGTGGTTCTCAACCTTCCTAATGCCATGACCCTTTAAAACAGTTCCTCATTTGTGGTGACCCCCAACCATAAAATTATTTTCGTTACTACTTCATAACTGTAATTTTGCTACTGTTATGAATCATAATGTAAATATCTGATATGCAGGATGCATTTGAACCACCCCTGTGAAAGGGTCATTCGACACCCCAAAGGGGTCGTGACCTACAGGTTGAGAACTGCTGGTTAAGCCCAAGAGCTTGAGGTTGCTGTGAGCAGACAGGCCACGGCACTTTACCCAGGGTGACATAGAGAGACTCTGTCTCCAAAAAAAACAACCCTCGAGTGTCCAATTCACCCAGATATTTGCATTACTAACAATTTTCAGAATACAAGACCTTATATTGAGTAGTTAACTGAAAATGCAAACCCTGTAAGTGCTATTGGGTTTTGCTTTTTTCCTACCATTTGCTTCTGAATAAATGTGCCTTAGACTCTGCTGGAGACACCCACTCCCTCTCAGATTGGAGACATCTACAAGACCCTGCATCGTTTGGTGAGTGAATCTTGCCAAGTATTTATTGGTTTCAGGCACCCTGCAAACTCCTGTTGGCGGAGGTGGGCTGTGTTGGCCCCGTTGCACCTCCACTCCCACCAGCAGCCTTCCCTGTGCTGGGGCTGGACACAGCTCAAGGAAGTAAGAATCTGTGTGTTGACTTCTTTCTTGGGGGTCTTTGCCCCATCACAGTTCAGTTACTATTTCACTTCTGTTTCTAACTTACCCCACCATGGGAGGCTAACTTGATGCATATTTGTTACTATTTATAAAGCAGTGTATCTGTTCCCCATTTCCTTTACCTAAGTGCACGGACTGACTCCTGTTTCAAAATATAAGAGCAGAGCCCTCCACACCTTGCTCGCTCCTGCCTCCCATCAGATCAACACCAAAATCTTACTAAGACAGACAGGTGTCTATTTTTCTTCCTATATGACAACTAAATTTAATAAGCACCGTAAAGAATGTATCATATAAATATTGACTCAGAGTTTACAGGTGCTTTTATAGTAAACACTTTCTCATTTAGCTTAGCGATTTTATGTGTTAAGTATTTTATTCTTCCATTTAAAACAAGGAAGTTGAGAGCCGGAGAGATTAAGTGACTTCCTGAAGATAAGAGGGTCAGCGTCAGAAAGAGATGTCAACTGTGTGTCCTCGTCCTCCTTTGCCAGCATCTGAGAGGAGGGTGAAGCTCGAGAGCGCCTCTGGCATCCACGCAGGACATCTCAGAAGTGTGAGTCTCTCTCCATTTTCAAAGTGGGAGAGCTGAACCTGCTATGGGACTGAGATCGGGAGGCGGGGTGTTCTGAAGGACCAGAGGCAGTGAACTGTAGCCCAGGAGGGTTAGGACATCCTTAAGGAGGCAGCTTCAGATCCCGGGTCTCCAGATGCAAATAGCCAAGGACAAGGCCAGAGGCCGGAGGTCAAAGGTTGAGGGGGTCAGGATGAGGCCTGGAGGCAGAGAGTTGGCATGAAGCAGAGCAGTGCGGTAGGACTCAGAACATAAGCGGTGAATAAAGCTGCCTCTGACCTGGCAGTGGACACCACCTCACTGGAGAGCCAAGGGGCAGACTGCCAAGGACTAAAGAACGTTGTCCCGCACTTACTCTGCAGCAGCCACCCGCTAGCACAGATGGGATCAGGTTCTGGCAAAAATGCTCTCCAATGGAAGGTATACTTCATCATAAAATGTTAGCCTCGAGAAAATACTGGGAAAGAAATGTCTCTCACAGAGTCAATAGAAATAAACAAACTGCCGCAGGGAAGGAAAGGGGCCACATGACGTTGAGGACGAAGGTTCTCAGGAAAAGCCAAGGAAAGTGGCAGGGAGGGCACAGGGCACAAGCAAGAGCCTGACTTTCTTACAGCATCATGGTGTCATGAGACCATGGAAGACTTTTAAGACGAAGCATAGATAACTTCTGAAGATCTTTAAGCTCATATTCTCTGAGAAACAGTCAAAATTTGAGTCCTTTCTAGCTAAAAATGAGTATGTCTTGACTATGTGGTAAGTAATCCTTCAACGGGAAGAGATTACGCCACAGAGGATCCGCTGTCCCAGTGTGGGACCCAGGGGGGCGCTACTGGACCAGGGCAGCTGGCAACCTGGACCAGCGCTTCTTCCATGACAACACATCCTTCCGAGGATGACTGGGAAGGCGTCAGGATGGACGGGGTGGGGGTGGCTGTGGGGGAGGGGGTGGTTTAAGGTGGTGGCAGTGCAGGCGGACTTTTCAACAGCCTTGCTCCGGCCTCTGCCCCGACATGTTCTATGATGACCTTAATGGCCAACTTTCAGAGGAAAAAAAATTTCTAAGTCCCTCTTGTGGGCAGTAGACCTTTAAGAAGCCCACCCCATCCCACCTCCACCCACCAAAAAAGCATCGTGCTGGTTTTATTATCAGAGAGAGACTGAGAAACTCCAGTGCTCCTGATGCCGAAATGCCTTTCCTGCTTCCCTCTCTCGGGCCCCTTCCTCGCCTTGTCTGCGTTGCCCACATATTGCTGAGTCAGTAAAGGATTTGGGAGTGACCGCTTCTTACTTACTGTGTCAGTGTCAGCGTAACAGACTTTGCAGGTCACATGCATACTGCCTTCATGCAATGGCATGAAGAAAATTATTTTCCAGTACAAATGTGCATAAATGAAAAATCATATATTAAAATCTAAAATGAAAATGACAGAAACCGTAGCAGCCTCTGTGTGAGGGGAAGGCGGTTACAGTCAAACTCAGGAGGGGAACTGAAAAGCAGAGAGCTTCGTTTCCTCGTTATTGATCTTTCATCTGGTGCCGGGGTTTCCCTGAGAGTCAGGATATGTGTGTGTGTGTGATGTGAAAAGTTTCCAGGGATGAGTATCAGATCTTACCTGCCTTTTGGCAGCTTGAGTGGAGGGTAAAATCATGACTGCTCCGGGAAAGCACGAGGGGGTGAGTCTAAGGAAACTCTGAAGCTATACGCAATTGAATTACAGTGTGGATACTGTATGTAGAACAGGAAAACCACTTTTATCCTCATTTTACAGGGTAAAAATCTAGACATCTCTATGCAAATGACCTCAGGGTTTTGCCTCAACTCATACAACTTTCAAGGAATAACTGGGCCAAATCACCTGACCCCAGACCTAGGTTTTCTGCTGTCCCAGAGGGACCTGTATCTGGTGATGTGGAATTTCTCCTGCTTCCCTTGCTTTCCCTGGGCACACTTTGCCCACTGGTACGGTTTGGTGGATGCAAATAGGTACAAATTTCCATCCCACCATTTATTAGTTGCAATTTTTTGACTACTCCAAGTCACAGTTGGCCATTCAAAACATGTGCATATGAATTCTTACCTTGCAGGGCTATTAAGAGATTTGAAGAAGGTTGGGTAGTATTGGGCACATACTAATTCCTCAATAAATACAGTTGTGAGGTCATAAAACTACATCAAAGTAACTCTCTGTGGGTAAACTCTTTTGCAAAAATTGTCATTATTGTATGCTAGTTTGCGAAGCAGTTTAAGTCATCAGTGCCACTCACAGGATTGATTCACTCTCTACTCTGTCTGGAGGCTGCACGTGTGCAGGAGTGTGCACACCTGGGCAGGTGCGGTGTGTGTGTTGAAGGGGGCAGGATGTACAGGGAAGGGCAGGTTTTAACTAAATGTAACACCATGGCTTGGTTTTCACGGAGTTCCAATGTTGTTGAACAGGTTGACTCTGGACTTGAAAATCTCACAACAACCAGATCCAAAGCTTTGCACAAGAATGCTCGAGCAGTGAGGCCTCCAGGAGCCGAGAGGTTTCATCTTGGTGCTTCTACCTCATGGCTCATTTCTGCTGCCTCATGTGAAGGAAACTGCCGTTCGCTAAGCCTTCTGGATAGTGTGGAATCAGCCTGTGCCTCTCATGTTGAAACGTCCTCACTGCTGTAATGTTTTCGTGGCTCCAGCAGCTGTGGGACATTGTCTAGTTTCTGCAGATCTCTGCAGCTGTGGAAAAATCTTCACTGAAGGTCCTCCAGCTTAGTTTAAATGCAGATGTCTGGACCTGGTGTGGTTAGCAGAAAAATTCAATAGCAGCAGTAATTACTTTTTATTATTGTAATATACAGGAAGAAAATCCTGGCTTCCAAGTTGGAAAGTCCTGCAGTGAGTCCATAAAGTCTCTACCTCTGACCTCAGAGCTGGGACAGGGAGCCTTGTGGTTCCTGGGCTTGGGTTCAGGGGGCTAGGTCAAGGTCAAGCCCCCGAGGCCCTGTGGCCCCGGCTGGGGGAGCAGGAGCTGGAGGCTGAGGTCCCTGCTGGCCTCCCCTCCATGCTCCTGCGTGGTGGCCGAGGCAGCCAGCAAAGCTGTGTGCAGCCTCACAGGGCTGGGAATGTGCTTTCGTTTGTTTTTCAGGCCCCGAGAAAAACATCTCTGAGAAGCTTGAGAGAGCGCCTGCACTTTGGAAATTTGTGACATTATAGAGATTCTGGCCTCCCTTTTACAGGGAATTGGAAATATTCTGGGGTCTGGGCACTGAATGCCCCCGGTTCAGGGACTCCCCAACACCAGCACTGAGGATGCCCGCGTCGCCAGCGGGTTTTCCTCTGAGCTGTAAGTCACAGCTTCTCTCCACCCAGTCCCCCAGGCTTTCTTGACACAGCTAGGCCTTCTGGGGCACCTTCCACCCTGCGCCGTGACACCCTCGAGTGGAACCCGATACAAATCAAGTTCCCGTCGCCCAGGTGTGGTCCCTGCCTCAGCACTCACCTTCGCCAGGCGTCCAGGTGGATGGGGGTGGTGGGTTGGAGGGTGTCAGAGAACATTTTGAGGTTTCTTTATTCTGGTTTCTAAGACACTCAATGAAGAACATGGTTTTGTAGATGTGATGCCACGTGCCATTTCTCAGGCTTCTCGTCTTACAGGCAAAATGTGAGGTGTGAAACGGTGGTGGGTGGGAGGGCCCCAGGGAGAAAGGGCTCAGTGGGAAGACCCAGGGACTGAGGAGTTGTGTCCCGACACCGTAACTTAACAAATGTGTGCCCCTCCCAGGGGAGGAGGGGGCAGGGCTGACCGGAGTCACACGTTGGCGGCCTGAGGGTCTCGACCTGCAGAACTAGCCGGGCACCCAAGGGAAGAGATGACTGAGAACGTCCAACTCACTGAGTAGCCACAGTGTTGCTGTTTCATAGAAATACCAAACTTGGAAATAAGACTCTGCTAGGTTTATGAGGTACCTCAGGACTCTCCTAATGGCATTTGCAGAGGCCACTGAGAAGGAAGAGCCTGGCGCTTCTAGGCCTGGATGGTGGGTGTGCGGTCGCACTCAACCCTTCCCAACCCTCTCCTGCCCTGATCTGGAGGGCAGAGCGGGGGCTTCAGGGGTTCCCTGGTGCTGGGCCCTTTGAGAACTACCGCATCATCCCCACCACCCCCACTGAGATCAGGAAGGGCAGGCAGCAGAGCTCGGGCTGTGCGACTGTCCTCCCTAGCTGCCCTGTGAGGCAAGGTGCCTGGGAAGGGACATCAGCATTTTAACCCCAGGAAACAACTAACAAAGCAGTTCCAGGCAGCGGCAAAGGGAAATCTGTGTCACTGGGAGGGAGAGGAGCTTTCTCTTCCTTAACCCACCACTCCCATCCACACCTCCTGTTCCCAGGGCCAGGGCTGGCCCCAGAGACGGCACATTCAGAGCATCAGTGCCTCCTCTTCCAGCAGCCTCCTGGCCTGAGCACAGGGGAGATAGGGAGGGGATCCTTCCTCTTTCTAGCTGGCTTGGCCCCCCGGGACTGTGCTGCGGCTGTCCCTCGGTCCCAGAACCGCAGGCACAGCCCCCATGGTAGTTACCACTACCGCCCCTCCTACCGCTGGGGGCAGCTGGCTGTGTGAGCTTACATCTAGTCCCTACACCTCACCATTCCTGCACATGTGGTGGGATTGGAGGGACCCACCACCACCGCCCACTAGCAATTGTGTGCCCACCTGAGGAGGGGTAGTCATTAGTTTGGAGTAAGGCTCCTCTAAGAGACCCCCCCGTTAAAACACAGACACACTTTGAGGAGTGGGGGGAATGATTCACTACACTGTTCATACTTCCTTTTCACAAATCAACTAGAGCCCTAGAAAAATGCTGGAATGGGCCAGAGGACAGAAGGCATTTTGCTGAGAGAAAGAAGAAGGTGTAGCCACAATATGGGGAAGGAAGCAAGGTGGCCCTTTGCTGCAGCAGGAGAACCCCAGGGGCAGAGGGTTCCCAGAGTAGGGAGATATGATGAGGGGGTGCCTGGAGGGTGGGGGGATGAAGGAGCAGCAGCAGAGTCCCAGAAAGAAGGAGGGCACACAGCAAAGCCGGAGCAAAACACCTGCCTTGGGCTTGCCTGCCCTGTGAGGAAAGCGGAGAAAATGGGCAGACCAGCCTTGCTTCCCGGCGGGTCCTTCAAGGAGCCCCCGAAGGCCCTTCCCATCCTTCTCAGCCCTGCAGAGCCAGGCAAGGAATGCTGCTACTTTCATCAATTTCATCTGAAATGAATGAATTAAGCAGGCACCTACTTGATCAATGACTAATAAAATTCAGTCTTCCTGGGTTTTGTGTTTATTCATGCAAATAAATTCCAAGCACTAAAATCAGCCCCTCCCAGTATCACACTTTTAAAGCATCCTTTGAGCAATAATTCACTGAGACAAGAAGCTGGGGAGGTCCCACTCCCCCTTCCTGGGGCTTCCCAGTGGAAGGGATGTCCCTGCTCCAGACTAACAAATCCTGGCCCACCTGATACAAATTTCAGGGCAAAGTAACTGAACTTTGCCCTTGGCCTAAAAGTGCTTGCACACGTTTGGTTAGCATGACAACACAGGCATTTTGAAAGGACATTGACAGGCCGTAATTAATCACTATATGAATGTGAAGTGACCCAAGCAAAGATCTTCTGGAGGTGGTTGGGGAAAGGGAAGAGAGAGAGGACACTCCTTCGTATCTCACCTACGACCACTGGCATCTAAATGCCACAGAAAGCACACAGCAGAGGCTTTATTTCCATAGTAATGTGCTGGCCAATGAAGAAATTATATGACACATTTCATCATAATAACCCCCGCTAGTTAGTACCAGGGATCTTCCAGAGCTGTGCTAAGGACCTTGAAAACATTACATCATAGAAGCATCACGTGAATTCTGAGATGTCAGTGATTACATTGGTCAATGTTCTGCAGATGAGGAAACCGCTCTCTGACTGCCCAAGTTAATGTGCCCAGAGTCAGAGTCAGGACTGGTCGGTACAGGTCTGATTCTAAAGTCTTAGCCACCATTCACAGGGTCTGTGAGGACTTCTGTCAGTTACACCCCAACCTTGGCCTCGGGCTAATAATAAGTTTAAGGCCAAAAATTATTGGCTTTAAGCTTTAAAGATCAGTTTAGGGCTAATAATTTAAAACATAAGGCTAATAATAACCTTGGCCTCAATCCCAAATCTTTATAGTCCTAGGTAGGGATCTGCTTTTGGCTGGTTACCAAATACCTGCAGGGTCAGGTGCTCTAAAATGTCCTGCCTGAGCCAAAATTCTTAGCATTTTAACAAGAAACAGTAATTGCAATTCCATGCTGAATAAATTATCTGTACATGAATTAACCACAGAGAACTGCCAATTCGTTTTATTTATATTAAGGA
The DNA here is from genome assembly GCA_963573935.1 of Arctocebus calabarensis. Classification (NCBI taxonomy): domain Eukaryota; kingdom Metazoa; phylum Chordata; class Mammalia; order Primates; family Lorisidae; genus Arctocebus; species Arctocebus calabarensis. Next base: position 5,557 of record CAUYON010077479.1, on the reverse strand, counting down.
TGCAAATTTTCTTGAATGCACCTGGTGGCATGAGTACATCTTTTTTATGGGGTCTTTGTTATGAGCCCTTTAAACACAAACTCTCTTAAAACTTCATTGCATTTCTTAGGTTTCAGCTTGAAATGTGGCCGGCCTATTAGGTCCTTCTTGGAGAGCCCAGGTTTAACCACTGAAGCAAGGAGAACAATGAATACCAAGATTCTCGGAAGGTTTGTGTGTGATTCACAGTGATTGGATGGTGATGGTGTAGCATTCTGGAATATTAGCTAAACTCTCTCCTCGTACAGCTGAAACAACTGAAATAAATCACTGTCTTCTCTTGGAGTCGCACTTCTTTTAGCATTTGAAATAGCAACTTCATTTTATATCTGTACCTTAGACTTTCATTCTATTAACATTTAAATTATCTCTCCTAAAGTCATTAATTTTATGATAGTCAAGCTTCTCAGGTCTAGACAACCCATGAGCTAGCATTAGAACTCAAGAAAACATTCACCTCATGCTTGGGAAGTATTTAAGGGAGAAAATAAAGTTCGACTCATTCTAAAATCTCAGGAGCTGTTAACCCGCACAAGGATTTTTCAGTCTACCTCACCTAAGTGCAGAAACCATAATAGACACATCTTATATTTCGATAATTCCTCAAATCATAACATTTACATATTGTCTATAAAAACAGAGTGCTTTCAATACAAAGTGGGTTAAAAATAATAAAGTTGCCTTAAGATTATTACTGCTTGATTTTTGTTTCAAATATACACATAGGTGAACAACTTACACTTTTGGCCAGATTAGAGTAACTCATGCCAGAATTACCTTTCCACCATAAACAATTGTATATTTATGCTCAGACAAAAGTATGAAAATATTGTTTTCAAGCATTGAATCCTAGGCACGTTGGTCACTGAGAGAAGGGAAACAAATGAAGTTCAGACAAATGTATGAAAATATTGTTTTCAGGCATTGAGTCCTAGGCACTGTAGATCTGGGGTCAGACAGAAGGGAAACGAATGAAGTGAGCCCCACTTCCCTCCTAGCTCTCTGCATAGGGATCATTTTTTAACTTCAGCGTTAGGAGAGAGAATTTAAAAGAGAGTAAAGTAGGCCTAGTGAGCTAATAGTGCACATTTTGCTGTTCAGGGATCAAGATATCAGAGGGTTTTACTGGGCGGAGAAAGACAGGGAGGGGTAGAAATCTACGTGCTTCTCTGTGGGTTCTTGGCCAAGGGCTGGCTGCACGTTGTTTTGAGAGTCATAGCGGAAGAGAGTGCTGCTACAGCGCTGAGAGAGGGACAGAGATACTAGCGCTGCAGTGGAATTCCAGCCCTGCCAGAGTGGAGAGACTTCATGCACACCCCAGGTATTCAGACGGGGCACCAGAATGGCAACTCCTTAGAAGTAAGAACAACTTCAGAAATTAAGGGCTTTTTATGTAGTATCATCCACAATGCCCAGCATAGTAACAGAATTTTTTTTTTTTTTTGCAGCTTTTGGCTGAGGCTGGGTTTGAACCCACCACCTCCAGTATATGGGGCCAGCACCCTACTCCTTTGAGCCATAGGCACTGCCCTTAACAGAAATTTTTAGACATATGAAGAAGCAGGAAATTTTAGCCCCTGATCAAGAAAAAACAGTAAATAGAAACAGACTATGATGTGAGCCAGTTGTTATAATTAGCATGCAAGAGCTTTAAAATGGATATTAGAAATATGCTCAAAGATTTACAAGAGAATATGGTCTTAATGAAAAAACAGATAGGAAATACCAGCAAAGAAATTAAATCTATTTAAAAAGAATCAAGGAATAATTTGGGAAGTGGAAAATACAAAATTTACTATGGAAAAATTAATCAGATGATCAGATTAGAAAGAAGAAAAAGATCATCAGTGAACTCCATGATATATCCATAGAAATTATCTGCAGAAAAAAAATCAAATCAAAACAAATAGAACTTCAGTAACCTATGGAATATCAAGTGGTCTAACATATATATAATTGTGTTCCAAAAAAAGAAGAGAGTAAGAATGGGAAGAGAAAAAATATTATCTGAAGAAAGAATGATCAAATTCTTTCCAAATTTTAACAACAACAACAACAATAAAAAAAAAAACCCATCACCTACAGAGCCAGACAGTTTCACAATACAATGAAAATAAAACCATGCCAAGAAAAATCCTAGTCAAACTTTAGAAAATCCAAGATAATAATTATTTAAAAAAAAAAATCTCTTAAAAACAGAGGAGGAAAATGACCTATCATGTTCAGAGGAAAAACAATTCTATTGGTGACTGACTTCTCAGAAATAATGGAGGCCAAAAGACCTCAACGAGATCTTCAAAACTCTGGGACGAGAGTTGGAGATAGACGTGGAGACCGAGACCGAGAAAGAGATAGGGAGAGAGAGGCCATTAGACATTTTTGGATAAATAAAATCTAAGAGAATTTACCAACAGCAGATCTTCATTACAAAAAATATTAAATGAAGTTATTTAGTATAAAGGAAAATTATACTAGATGGGAACTCAGATCTATAAGAATGATTTAAAAGCACAAGGATACATGGCAGACACTTGAAAAAACAACTTAAGATGTTTTTCATTTCATTCTCCTAATAGACAACTGTTAAAGCAAAAATAATAGCATTATGAGACAAGATGGGGCTTATAGCATATGTAAAATAAATGACTGATCATAGAAAAGGAGAAGATGGGGAGCTGTAAGATTCTTATACTTGTGAAACATGAAGCATAAAAGTGGTACAAAATTAGTAAACTGTTATAGTGTTTAGAAGGAAGGGGAATAGATGTTTGAACGCAGTTTATAGCATTTTTGCAGAATTGGTGCTTTTTAAAATTCCATTGTCACTAATGGATATTGTTAGCATGTTTCATAGGTTAGCAACAACATCATGATTTATTAATAAAAACAATCCCAACACATTGTAGTTTGAAGTACAGACATCTAGGTTTATGTTTCCACTCTACTCCTTTCTGACTCTCTGTCTCGTCTCTCCCTTCTCTGTCTTTCCTTTCTCATCAAAAGTCTCTGTGACTCAGGCCGGTGTGTGAGGGCCTGACTCTGAGGCCTAGTCTGGGCTAATCTGGTGTGATGTGGATTCGGGGCAGTGGGGACTGAATGAATACTTGAGTGTCTTTGGCCCCTTGTCAATGTGCCTCGAGAGATGCATTTTGAAACTACTCTGACTTTATTCAGTCTCGGGGATCCTTCACCTACTTCATGTATTTGTCTTCCAGATGCAACTGGGTAAGAATGTGACCAGAGGCAACTCGGTGGCTCTCATCACAACAGGCCACCTGGTTCAGAAGCAAGGGTGCGTGGAAGTGCTCTGCAGGCAACAACAGTCTCAATGGAGGGAGTTCACGCCCAGTGTGGCACTTGACTGCTCCTCCTCCAAGTACCCAAAGGCCAAGGTGGGGTCCGGGGGGGTTCCTAGGGAGGCTGCAGCCTCAGGTTCCATCACCTGCCCACACCTGCCTTTCTCCCATGGTGAGAAACATCTGTTACTTTTTTTCTCCATGGAAAAGAAGGTACAAGGAGCCCAAGGGTGGTTCCGAGAAGCGGCTGGGTGAAAGTGTGCAGTAGGAGGGTGATCCTGCTGCTTGATGGGGTCCAGGCGTCCCTGAGTCGCAGCTCCCCTTCACCTGCACAGCACACCTGTGACATGAGGGGCAGCCCCCCCCCAGCTTCCTCTGATGAGGACACGGAGGGGATGCTCTGAGCTTTACCCAAGGGAACCCTCACAGTCTTGCTCAGATGTCATTTTCTCCTTTCTGCCACTGACTGAGTGATGGGCTCAGAAACAGTATTAAACCCCCCCCCAGCAAATATGACAAGAAGGCACAAGGAGGCCAGAGCCCACACCAGGGATGGGACCGCGCAGACCGTCCCTCAGGCTGTGCTTTCCCTGGTTGAAGGAATCTTTGACCCTGGATCAATAGCCACAGAAGATACTCACGGTTTGTAACAATGGGCAGTCTTTTTAAACTTCTCCTGCACAGATCAAGAGAGCTGGACTTAGAAGAAAGAATGCAAATTTCAAGGGACAGGCCCCAAACATTACAAACACAGGCATTGAATCCTCACAGACCCACGCAAGCACAACTGAAAGACAAACTTGAGCCCTGCACGTCCTGCTCTCACGCTACTAAGGAATTCAGATGGGGACAGTGATGTCAGCAAGATGCAGAAGAGGACTTTTGTACCATCATGTCCCTACAGAAGCATTAATTTTGACAGGCACCTGTGGACGAGAGTACCTCCATGAGAGCCATTAGGAGTCTAGTGGAGAAGTTTCAGCACATTATGGGGGCAAAATTCCAAGAATAAATGTGTTGAACAGAGTAAGAAAAATGCTTTCACCTTATTCACATTACCCCTCCCCCAAGGCAGCACAGCTGAGTGTCAAGAGAGACTGTTTTGTTTTTTTTTTTTTTTATTAAATCATAGTTGTGTATATTAATGCAATCATGGGGTACAATGTGCTGGTTTCGCATACAATCTGAAATATTTTCATCAAACTGTTTAACATAGCCTTCATGGCATTTTCTTAGTTACTGTGTTAAGACATTTATAGTCTGCATTTAGTAAGTTTCACCTGTTCCCTTCTAAGATGCACTGTAGGTTGGTCCCACCAATTACCCTCCCTCCTCCCCTGCCCTCCCTTGCCCCTTTCCCCCTATTGAGAGACTGTTTTGATTCTTGCACAGGGGAAAGTGAGAGTGCAGTGAGTGAACACCTAGCTTCTTCCCCATGCAAGGTGCTGCCAAAGAAACTCGCTTCTCTCCCGCCTCACCCAGAATACGGAAGTGTTTGGTATGACTGAGTGGTTGGGAGAGGCTAGGAACAGAAAAGAGAGGCAGAGACTCACAGCAAAGAGGCTTTGGAGCTCGTCAAAGGGCTGCATATCCTACTAACCCACTTTGTAGACTAGAGCAGGAAGCCTGCCCACGAGCCACTTGGGGTACCTCACCCAAGGACTCCCCAAAGGCCCACAGGCACCACCGATGCTCCACATACCCCACTTCACCCCCTGTCTAGCTCTTGGTGAACACCCCATGGGCAGTGCCAGCCTCTGCGGATGACCCATGAGAACACACGTCCAGACAGCCTGCCTCCGCAGGGCTGGAGAAAGCACAGACTTAAGCATTTCAGGGCATCACTTTGGGAAAAACAAACGGGAGGCTCTCAGTACCTGACCTGGCTTTGTGGTATTGACAGGAAAGATCTAATCTTAACAATTCCCCTGTAAGAGAGAACAAGAAGCATGGAACAGACACGTCCATGGAAATGGTCTGAAAAAAAAGTCAGAATCTATAGCTGGGTTAGCTGGTGAACGTGTTTCTCTCTAAAAGCCATTCAGGGAAGACTGGAGGAGGCGATGTAAGATGTTAAGGGCGTCCAAGCCAGGCTTAAATGTCAAAACACAGCCTGGGGACATCTACCCACCTCCTCCCAGCACAGAGAAATAATTTTCCGGATTGACCCCTCCCCTCCCTTGCACACTCCCTGTTACAGCCCAAACCGCAACTTCCCGTTG